>CM062504.1:0-100000 GCA_031479575.1 Coregonus ussuriensis | reverse complement strand
GAGAGACACAGAGAGAGAGAGAGAGAGAGAGAGATGGAGCGAGAGAGAGACAGACAGACAGACAGACAGACAGAGAAGAGAGAGAGAGAGAGAGAGAGAGAGAGAGAGAGAGAGAGAGAGAGAGAGAGAGAGAGAGAGAGAGACAGACAGACAGAGAGAGAGACAGAGAGAGAGAGAGAGAGAGAGAGAGAGAGAGAGAGAGACAGAGAGACAGAGAGAGAGAGAGAGAGAGAGAGAGAGAGAGAGAGAGAGAGAGAGAGAGAGAGAGAGAGAGAGAGAGAGAGAGAGAGAGAGCGAGAGAGAGAGAGAGAGAGAGAATGTCTTTATTCTTTTGAAACTTCTGAGTGTAATGTTTACTGTTAATATTTATTGTTTATTTCACTTTTGTTTACTATCTACTTCACTTGCTTTGGCAATGTTAACATACGTTTCCCATGCCAATAAAGCCCTTAAATTGAATTGAAATTGAATTGAGAGAGAGAGAGAGAGAGAGAGCTCAAAGACATTGCTCCTGCATTTTTAACAAAAAATATAGATTTAGAGTTAGATAAAGTAGGATTTTTTGGCAGGGACATTTACAGGATTTTACCCTCCACAACATAACCTTAATTTTAAACCAAAACTCCAAACCTACAACCTGATTTTGGACGGAATTACCTGGAAAGCTTTCTACTACCAAGGATTACTATTCTCAAACTATACAGCAAATGCTCTGGCAAACAAACAGAAACCTGAAAACACCATCCAACCTGGAACTGAGTGAGTAATGTTTAGTATGAAGCTATTTTTCATTTTCAAAAACCAAGAAGAAAAATACATTACAATGATATATTTTATTTTATAAGGACTGAATGCTAAGGCTACCAAGCTTAAGCTTGCTTGTACAAAGAGATACAATTTCAATTAGCACTGACGTGTGAAGTGAGAGGTGTCAAAGCCCTTGAGCCTAACAATGGCAGGAGAGTCGTACAGTCTACCCCAACTAAATGGAGAGGCCTTAGAAGCACCCTCCCACTGTTCAGAGGTCATTAAAATACAGTACCCTCTGAATGTAAAAAACGACAAGACACGAAAAGAGTACAAATTGAAACTTCTTTTGGGGAAGCAGGAGACACTTTTTGCTGATTTGTATAAAAATGGGAACATAAGCAACCTTATCTTCCACACAGACCATCCCCTGGCATGGCACAGTGCTATACTAGCACACTACCCCTCTGTTAAGAGGGGGGGTGTTAGCGACGGGTGGAAACTCAGGATACTGGACAACGAGGACTCTGAGTCGTCTAATATTAATCTCTATAAATCTGGAACCGTTTTGGTTCAAGGCAACACCAAACAGTTCCAGCTGGACTTTCACCTAATCAAAGAAATAGCTCAGCAGGAGAAGCTCTCCCTTGAGAAACATACCCCCACCCCGAGCGGGTCAGACCAGACCTCTTCATTAAATAACCCCACAGAGCAACCCCAAACAGAAAGTAAACTTCCCAGCACAGAGTACTACTCCCTCATTGAAATGAAGGATACATTCACCCAGCTGGAGGTAAGGCAGGTGGAGCTGGAACAGCAGGTGATTATACTCCAGTCAGCACAGACCCAGACAACAGTCCAGCACAACAACACCCCCTTAACTAGACCTGGAGAGCTGCAGGTAGAGAGAGACATGTCTGCACTCTGGACTGTGGTGAGACAACATCAACAGGAGAAAGAGCAGGAGCAGGAGAAGAACAGAGCACTAGAGGAGAGGATCAGAGTGCTGGAGGAGAAGGTGAGAACGATGACGGGTGACAGAGAACAACCCATTAGAGAGCTTGTCACCCCCGCAGAGAAGCCAGCAGAACAGCCCACCTCAGATCCTGGCCAAAGTCTCGACACCGCAGCAGAACAGTCCACCCTAGACCCTGACCATAGCCTCGACATCACACCCAGACAAACAAATGAAGAACCCCAAGCCCAGGGGATCCCAACCCCTCTGAGCAACCCCCCAGTCAGACACCCTGATAGCCCTCATGACGACCCCCCCACACCTACTGAGGACATACACAAGCCACATATTGTACTCCTTATGGACTCAAATGGGAAATACATACAAGAAAATAAACTTTTTCCAAAACACACAGTGTCTAAACTCTGGTGTCCAAACACCCAGCGCGCCCTAGACCTTCTGTCTGAGGACCGACTAGGATCACCCAGCCACATAATAATACACACAGGCACAAACGACCTGAGAACACAGCAGGAAAGGGTGGCCATATCACTCAAGGGAGTGATAGAAAAAGCTTCTTCTACTTTCCCCAACGCACAAGTGGTTATCTCAACCCTGTTACCACGAAAAGACTTCCACCCTGCTATCATACAGCGGGTAAACGCAAGTATTTCCCGTGACTGTGCATCAAAACCAAATGTCTACCTGGCCCACCACTCCACCCTGGACGTGAACAGCCTTTATGACCAGGTCCACCTATACAAGGCAGCAGTGCCCACCTTCGCCCGGACCCTAAAGGATATCGCCCTCAACCGCAGACCCAACACCTCACACAGGAGCAACAGATCAACAGACACCCCGCCCAGACCAGCGAGACACTCTCCCAGACCTGCGGGACCCCCCCCCAGGACCTACACATAGAGGACCCCCGCAGAGAGGACCTACATCCAGACCACAGCACCATCAACTACATCTACACCCCCACCCCCACCAATTAACACCCCCCCAAGTCAACCATGCCCACACCCCATTTAGGCCCCCTCAGATCAGACCTATGCCCCTCCTACCCACCCCAAGCCCCCCACTCCCACAAAGAGGGCCTCAACATGAAAGTCACACATACGCCCAGGCCGTGAGCAGGCAAACAGGCCCAACACCCACTCTTACACTAGCCCAAGCCAATGGCATGTACCAGATGCTCAGCAGGCTCTGCTCACAATTACTGGCCTGAGGCCAAACCACACAACCAACAACACCAGACACTTTATGGAACACAAAGCCTTCACTATTTCATCCTGGAATATCCAAGGCCTATAATAATAATAATAATAATAATATGCCATTTAGCAGACGCTTTTATCCAAAGCGACTTACAGTCATGCGTGCATACATTTTTGTGTATGGGTGGTCCCGGGGATCGAACCCACTACCTTGGCGTTACAAGCGCCGTGCTCTACCAGCTGAGCTACAGAGGACCACCGCCTGAGGCCATCTGCCTTTGGCCTAAAGAGCAGGAATCTGGACTTCACCAAAGAAATCGGAAATACAGACATTGTCATCCTACAAGAAACATGGTATAGAGGAGACGGACCCACTGGTTGCCCTCTAGGTTACAGAGAGCTGGTAGTCCCATCCACCAAACTACCAGGTGTGAAACAGGGAAGGGACTCAGGGGGTATGCTAATTTGGTATAGAGCAGACCTAACTCACTCTATTAAATTAATCAAAACAGGAACATTTTACATTTGGTTAGAAATTCTAAAGGAAATTATCTCAAGTGAGAAAAATGTCCTCCTGTGTGCTACCTACAGTGGGGAAAAAAAGTATTTAGTCAGCCACCAATTGTGCAAGTTCTCCCACTTAAAAAGATGAGAGAGGCCTGTAATTTTCATCATAGGTACACGTCAACTATGACAGACAAAATGAGAAAAAACTATCCAGAAAATCACATTGTAGGATTTTTAATGAATTTATTTGCAAATTATGGTGGAAAATAAGTATTTGGTCAATAACAAAAGTTTCTCAATACTTTGTTATATACCCTTTGTTGGCAATGACACAGGTCAAACATTTTCTGTAAGTCTTCACAAGGTTTTCACACACTGCTGCTGGTATTTTGGCCCATTCCTCCATGCAGATCTCCTCTAGAGCAGTGATGTTTTGGGGCTGTCGCTGGGCAACACAGACTTTCAACTCCCTCCAAAGATTTTCTATGGGGTTGAGATCTGGAGACTGGCTAGGCCACTCCAGGACCATGAAATGCTTCTTACGAAGCCACTCCTTCGTTGCCCGGGCGGTGTGTTTGGGATCATTGTCATGCTGAAAGACCCAGCCACGTTTCATCTTCAATGCCCTTGCTGATGGAAGGAGGTTTTCACTCAAAATCTCACGATACATGGCTCCATTCATTCTTTCCTTTACACGGATCAGTCGTCCTGGTCCCTTTGCAGAAAAACAGCCCCAAATCATGATGTTTCCACCCCCATGCTTCACAGTAGGTATGGTGTTCTTTGGATGCAACTCAGCATTCTTTGCCCTCCAAACACGACGAGTTGAGTTTTTACCAAAAAGTTATATTTTGGTTTCATCTGACCATATGACATTCTCCCAATCCTCTTCTGGATCATCCAAATGCACTCTAGCAAACTTCAGACGGGCCTGGACATGTACTGGCTTAAGCAGGGGGACACGTCTTGCACTGCAGGATTTGAGTCCCTGGCGGCGTAGTGTGTTACTGATGGTAGGCTTTGTTACTTTGGTCCCAGCTCTCTGCAGGTCATTCACTAGGTCCCCCCGTGTGGTTCTGGGATTTTTGCTCACCGTTCTTGTGATCATTTTGACCCCACGGGGTGAGATCTTGCGTGTAGCCCCAGATCGAGGGAGATTATCAGTGGTCTTGTATGTCTTCCATTTCCTAATAATTGCTCCCACAGTTGATTTCTTCAAACCAAGCTGCTTACCTATTGCAGATTCAGTCTTCCCAGCCTGGTGCAGGTCTACAATTTTGTTTCTGGTGTCCTTTGACAGATCTTTGGTCTTGACCATAGTGGAGTTTGGAGTGTGACTGTTTGAGGTTGTGGACAGGTGTCTTTTATACTGATAACAAGTTCAAACAGGTGCCATTAATACAGGTAACGAGTGGAGGACAGAGGAGCCTCTTAAAGAAGAAGTTACAGGTCTGTGAGAGCCAGAAATCTTGCTTGTTTGTAGGTGACCAAATACTTATTTTCCACCATAATTTGCAAATAAATTCATAAAAAATCCTACAATGTGATCTTCTGGATATTTTTTTCTCAATTTGTCTGTCATAGTTGACGTGTACCTATGATGAAAATTACAGGCCTCTCTCATCTTTTTAAGTGGGAGAACTTGCACAATTGATGGCTGACTAAATACTTTTTTTCCCCACTTTAATGAAGACAGTTTCTCCATCCTGGAGGGGGAAATCAATCATTTCCAGACCCAGGGACATGTACTAGTCTGTGGTGACCTAAATGCCAGAACTGGACAAGAACCTGACACCCTCAGCACACAGGGGGACAAACACCTACCTGGAGGTGACAGCATTCCCTCCCCCATATGCCCCCCTAGGCACAACTACGACAACATAACCAACAAAAACGGGTCACGACTCCTGCAGCTCTGTCGCACACTGGGTATGTACATAGTCAATGGTAGGCTTCGAGGGGACTCCTATGGTAGGTACACCTATAGCTCATCTCTTGGCAGTAGTACTGTAGACTACTTTATCACTGACCTCAACCCAGAGTCTCTCAGAGCGTTCACAGTCAGCCCACTGACACCCCTATCAGACCACAGCAAAATCACAGTCTACTTGAACAGAGCAATACTCAATCATGAGGCATCAAAGCCAAAGGAACTGAATAATATTAAGAAATGCTATAGATGGAAGGAAAGTAGTGTTGAAACCTACCAAAAAACAATTAGGAAACAACAATTTCAATCCATTCTAGACAACTTCCTGGACAAAACGTTCCACTGTAATAGTGAAGGTGTAAACTTGGCAGTAGAAAACCTAAACAGTATATTTGACCTCTCAGCTTCCCTATCAAATCTAAAAAATCTCTAACAGAAAACCAAAGAAAAGTAATAACAGTGATAAATGTTTTGATGAAGAATGCAAAAACCTAAGAAAGAAATTGAGAAACCTATCCAACCAAAAACATAGAGACCCAGAAAACCTGAGCCTACGCCTTCACTATGGTGAATCACTAAAACAATACAGAAATACACTACGGAAAAAGAAGGAACAGCATGTCAGAAATCAGCTCAATGTAATTGAAGAATCCATAGACTCTAACCACTTCTGGGAAAATTGGAAAACACTAAACAAACAACAACACGAAGAGCTATCTATCCAAAACGGAGATGTATGGGTAAACCACTTCTCCAATCTTTTTGGCCCTATAACAGAGAACAAACAGCAAAAAAATATACATGATCAAATGCAAATCTTAGAATCAACTATTAAAGACTACCAGAACCCACTGGATTCTCCAATTACATTGAATGAACTACAGGACAAAATACAAACCCTCCAACCCAAAAAGGCCTGTGGTGTTGATGGTATCCTCAATGAAATGATAAAATATACAGACCACAAATTTCAATTAGCTATACTTAAACTCTTTAACATCATCCTTAGCTCTGGCATCTTCCCCAATATTTGGAACCAAGGACTGATCACCCCAATCCACAAAAGTTTAGACAAATTTGACCCCAATAAATACCGTGGGATATGCGTCAACAGCAACCTTGGGAAAATCCTCTGCATTATCATTAACAGCAGACTAGTTCATTTCCTCAGTGAAAACAATGTACTGAGCAAATGTCAAATTGGCTTTTTACCAAATTACCGTACGACAGACCACGCATTCACCTTGCACACCCTAATTGACAAACAAACAAACCAAAACAAAGGCAAAGTCTTCTCATGCTTTGTTGATTTCAAAAATGCTTTTTACTCAATTTGGCATGAGGGTCCGCTATACAAATTGATGGAATGTGGGGTTGGGGGAAAAACATACGACATTATAAAATCCATGTACACAAACAATAAGTGTGCGGTTAAAATTGGCAAAAAACACACACATTTCTTTCCACAGGGCCGTGGGGTGAGACAGGGATGCAGTTTAAGCCCCACCCTCTCCAACATATATATCAACGAATTGGCGAGGGCACTAGAACAGTCTGCAGCACCCGGCCTCACCCTACTAGAATCTGAAGTCAAATGTATTCTGTTTGCTGATGATCTGGTGCTTCTGTCACCAACCAAGGAGGGCCTACAGCAGCACCTAGATCTTCTGCACAGATTCTGTCAGACCTGGGCCCTGACAGTAAATCTCAGTAAGACAAAAATAATGGTGTTCCAAAAAAGGTCCAGTTGCCAGGACCACAAATACAAATTCCATCTAGACACCGTTGCCCTAGAGCACACAAAAAACTATACATACCACGGCCTAAACATCAGCGCCACAGGTAACTTCTACAAAGCTGTGAATGATCTGAGAGACAAGGCAAGAAGGGCCTTCTATGCCATCAAAAGGAACATAAAATTCAACATACCAATTAGGATCTGGCTAAAAATACTTGAATCAGTTATAGAACCCATTGCCCTTTATGGTTGTGAGGTCTGGGGTCCGCTCACCAACCAAGAATTCACAAAATGGGACAAACACCAAATTGAGACTCTGCATGCAGAATTCTGCAAAAACATCCTCCATGTACAACGAAAAACACCATAATAATAATGCATGCAGAGCAGAATTAGGCTGATACCCGCTACCTGACCACTGCGACTGACCCAAACTTAAGGAAAGCTTTGACTATGGACAGACTCAGTGAGCATAGCCTTGCTATTGAGAAAGGCCGCCGTAGGCAGACCTGGCTCTCGAGAAGACAGGCTATGTGCACACTGCCCACAAAATAAGGTGGAAACTGAGCTGCACTTCCTAACCTCCTGCCAAATGTATGACCATATCAGAGACACATATTTCCCTCAGATTACAGCGATCCACAAAGAATTTGAAAACAAAACCCAATTTTGATAAACTCCCTTATCTACTGGGTGAAAAACCACAGAGTGCTATCACAGCAGCAAGATTTGTGACCTGTTGCCACAAGAAAAGGGCAACCAGTGAAGAACAAACACCATTGTAAATACAACCCATATTTATGTTTATTTATTTTCCCTTTTGTACTTTAACTATTTGCACATTGTTACAACACTGTATATAGACATAATATGACATTTGAAATGTCTTTATTCTTTTGGAACTTTTGTGAGTGTAATGTTGACTGTTTATTTAACATTTGTTTATGATCTATTTCACTTGTTTTGGCATATGTTTCCCATGCCAATAAAACCCCCTTAAATTGAATTGAATAGATAGATAGTTCAAGGAGAAGCTGACTCGTACAGACAGAGAGAAATAGATAGATAGTTCAAGGAGAGGCTGACTGCTACAGACAGAGAGAAATAGATAGATAGTTCAAGGAGAGGCTGACTGCTACAGACAGAGAGAAATAGATAGATAGTTCAAGGAGAGGCTGACTGCTACAGACAGAGAGAAATAGATAGATAGTTCAAGGAGAGGCTGACTGCTACAGACAGAGAGAAATAGATAGATAGTTCAAGGAGAGGCTGACTGCTACAGACAGAGAGAAATAGATAGATAGTTCAAGGAGAGGCTGACTCGTACAGACAGAGAGAAATAGATAGATAGTTCAAGGAGAGGCTGACTGCTACAGACAGAGAGAAATAGATAGATAGTTCAAGGAGAGGCTGACTGCTACAGACAGAGAGAAATAGATAGATAGTTCAAGGAGAGGCTGACTGCTACAGACAGAGAGAAATAGATAGATAGTTCAAGGAGAGGCTGACTGCTACAGACAGAGAGAAATAGATAGATAGTTCAAGGAGAGGCTGACTGCTACAGACAGAGAGAAATAGATAGATAGTTCAAGGAGAGGCTGACTGCTACAGACAGTGTCACGATCGTTTACTGAAGAAGCGGACCAAGGCGCAGCGTGATAAGCGTACATTTTATTTCGTACACAACACGAACAAAACAACAAACCAAACGATACGTGAAGTCCTAGGTTAATACAAAACAAACCTTACGGAACAAGATCCCATACCGACTAGTGCCAAACAGGCTGCCTAAGTATGGTCCCCAATCAGAGACAACGAGATACAGCTGCCTCTGATTGGGAACCACCCTGGCCAACATAGATCCAAACGATCTAGAACATCAACATAGAAAAACTAAACAATGAAAATCCACACCCTGGCTCAACATTTAAGAGTCCCCAGAGCCAGGGCGTGACAGACAGAGACTGCTGTACTGTAGATGTGTTCCAGGTTTGAGAAATCAAATAAATATAATTCCCACCTATTGACTTTTGTACTGTAACTATTTGCACATCATTACAACACCGTATATGATAATGGCGCCGAAGGAGAAGGCTGCCGTTTTACGGGCTCCTAACCAATTGTGTTATTCTGGGTGTTTTTTCCGCATTATTTGTAATTTATTTTGTACATAATATTTCTGCCACCGTCTCTTATTACCGAAAAGAGCTTCTGGATATCAGGACAGCGATTACTCACCTCGTACTGGCCAAATATTTTTTTCAGACACCCGACAAGGCCCAAATCCCCGTCATTCGCATGAGAAAGAGACGGAGATTTCAGGGACGTAGGTCGGGGTGCCTTGTAAGGATCCGATGGCGAGTGGGTAATCTGCCTCTACCATCAGTCCTATCAGCCAACGTACAATCATTGGATTACAAAATAGACAAACTAAGATCACGGATATCTTACCAACAGGACATTAAAAACTGTAATATTTTATGTTTCACCGAGTCGTGGCTGAACGACGACATGGATAACATACAGCTAGCGGGCTATACGCTGCATCGTCAAGATAGAACAGCGGCCTCCGATAAGACAAGGGGTGGCGGTCTATGTATATTTGTAAACAACAGCTGGTGCATAAAATCAAATACTAAGGAAGTCTCAAGGTTTTGCTCGCCTGAGGTAGAGTATCTCATGATAAGCTGTAGACCACACTATTTACCAAGAGAGTTTTCATCTATATTTTTCGTAGCGGTCTATTTACCACCACAAACCAATGCTGGCATTAAGATTGCACTCAATGAGCTTTATAAGGCCATAAGCAAACAGGAAAACACTCATCCAGAGGAGGCGCTCCTAGTGGCCGGGGACTTTAATGCAGAGAAACTTAAATCCGTTTTACCTAATTTCTACCAGCATGTTAAATGTGCAACCAGAGGGAAAAAAACTATAGACCACCTTTACTCCACACACAGAGACGCGTACAAAGCTCTCCCTCACCCTCCATTTGGCAAATCTGACCATAATTCTATCCTCCTGATTCCTGCTTACAAGCAAAAACTAAAGCAGGAAGCACCAGTGACTCTGTCAATAAAAGAAGTGGTCAGATGACACAGATTCTAAACCACAGGACTGTTTTACTAGTACAGACTGGAATATGTTCCGGGATTCTTCCGATGGCATTGAGGAGTACACCACATCAGTCACCGGCTTCATCAATAAGTGCATCGATGACATCGTCCCCACAGTGACCGTACGTACATACCCCAACCAGAAGCCATGGATTACAGGCAACATCCGCACTGAGCTAAAGGCTAGAGCTGCCGCTTTCAAGGAGCGGGACTCTAACCCGGACGCTTATAAGAAATTCCGCTATGCCCTCCGACGAACCATCAAACAGGCAAAGCGTCAATACAGGACTAAGATTGAATCGTACTACACCGGCTCTGACGCTTGTCGGATGTGGCAGGGCTTGCGAACTATTACAGACTACAAAGGGAAGCACAGCCGCGAGCTGCCCAGTGACACGAGCCTACCAGACGAGCTAAATTACTTCTATGCTCCCTTCGAGGCAAGCAACACTGAAGCATGAATGGGAGCATCAGCTGTTCCGGACGACTGTGTGATCATGCTCTCCATAGCCAATGTGAGTAAGACCTTTAAACAGGTCAACATTCACAAGGCCGCAGGGCCAGACGGATTACCAGGACGTGTACTCAGAGCATGCACCGACCAACTGGCAAGTGTCTTCACTGACATTTTCAACATGTCCCTGACTGAGTCTGTAATACCAACATGTTTCAAGCAGACCACCATAGTCCCTGTGCCCAAGAACACTAAGGTAACATGCCTAAATGACTACCGACCCGTAGCACTCACGTCTGTAGCCATGAAGTGCTTTGAAAGGCTGGTCATGGCTCACATCAACACTATTATCCCAGAAACCCTAGACCCACTCCAATTTGCATACCGCCCCAACAGATCCACAGATGATGCAATCTCTATTGCACTCCACACTGCCCTTTCCCACCTGGACAAAAGGAACACCTACGTGAGAATACTATTCATTGACTACAGCTCAGCGTTCATCACTAAGCTAAGGACCCTGGGACTAAACACCTCCCTCTGCAACTGGGTCCTGGACTTCCTGACGGGCCGCCCCCAGGTGGTAAGGGTAGGTAACAACACATCTGCCACACTGATCCTCAACACGGGGGCCCCTCAGGGGTGCGTGCTCAGTCCCCTCCTGTACTCCCTGTTCACCCATGACTGCATGGCCAGGCACGACTCCAACACCATCATTAAGTTTGCCGACGACACAACAGTGGTAGGCCTGATCACTGACAACGATGAGACAGCCTATAGGGAGGAGGTCAGAGACCTGGCCGTGTGGTGCCAGGATAACAACCTCTCCCTCAATGTGATCAAGACAAAGGAGATGATTTTCGACTACAGGAAAAAGAAGAGGACCGAGCACGCCCCCATTCTCATCGACGGGGCTGTAGTGGAGCAGGTTGAGATCTTCAAGTTCCTTGGTGTCCACATCACCAACGAACTATCATGGTCCAAACACACCAGTCGTGAAGAGGGCACGACAAAGACTATTCCCCCTCAGCAGACTGAAAAGATTTGGCATGGGTCCCCAGATCTTCAAAAAGTTCTACAGCTGCACCATCGAGAGCATCCTGACTGGTTGCATCACTGCCTGGTATGGCAACTGCTGGGCCTCCGACAGCAAGGCACTACAGAGGGTAGTGCGTACGGCCCAGTACATCACTGGGGCCAAGCTTCCTGCCATCCAGGACCTCTATACCAGGCGGTGTCAGAGGAAGACACAAAAAATTGTCAAAGACTCCAGCCACCCTAGTCATAGACTGTTCTCTCTGCTACCGCATGGCAAGCGGTACCGGAGTGCCAAGTCTAGGTCCAAAAGGCTTCTTAACAGCTTCTACCCCCAAGCCATAAGACTCCTGAACATCTAATGAAATGGCTACCCGGACTATTTGCATTGTCCCCGCCCCCCCCCCCCCCCCCCCCCTTCTAGGAATTCTAGTTCTATGGGAGAAACTGCAGATGGTGCTACTATACCACATTATATCTAGTTTGATCCTTTTAGATGGTGAAAAGGGTTAATGCCTCACCAGGAAGGCTATGAGACTCCTCTGGAAACTCTCCCACTGGAAACAGCTCTTGATGTACTGGAATGTGGACTGCACTGCTCTGTATAGGTTACGCACGCGGTACACGTTACGCGCCAAGATCTGAAATCAATACAGAAATACCGGTTACAAAGATGCTATGAACAACACAAAAAGTCCGCCTGTTTCAGAATAGTTTAGGTAAAACTATGGAGATTAATTTAGCAAACCTTTTTAGAAAACTTTGGATTGTCTTCCATGAATTTCTTCTCCTTTGGTGTAAATGTTCTGATAGCTGCTCTGACCTATAAGTCAGATGGAGAGAGAGACGGAGGAAGACACTGTTATAGACACAACTGATGCCAATGAACTGAAAGGGAGTGACTCCAGCAGCACCTCTCTGATTACATCATGTTTAGACCATCTGTCTCTGTGTTGTAGTTGACACCGTGTACACACACACACACACACACACACACACACACACAGACACAGACACAGACACAGACACAGACACAGACACACACACACACACACAGAGACAAACACACAGAGACAAACACACAGAGAGACACACACACACACAGAGACACACACACACACAGAGACACACACACACACACACACACACAGAGAGATACACACACAGAGACACACACACACACACACACACACACACACACACAGACACAGACACAGACACAGACACACACACACACACACACACACAGAGACAAACACACAGAGACAAACACACAGAGAGACACACACACACACAGAGACACACACACACACAGAGACACACACACACACACACACACACAGAGAGATACACACACAGAGACACACACACACACACACACACACACACACACACACACACACACACAGAGACACACACACACACAAACACAGAGACAAACACACAGAGAGACACACACACAGAGAGACAGACACACACACACACACACACACACACACACACACACACACACACACACACAGTAGACATCATTAGTATTAAACAGGACTGGTCCATCTGTATTAAACATCATTCCAGATGACCCCACAGCACAGTATCTGACAGGACTGGTCCATCTGTATTAAACAGGACTGGTCCATCTGTATTAAACAGGACTGGTCCATCTGTATTAAACAGGACTGGTCCATCTGTATTAAACAGGACTGGTCCATCTGTATTAAACAGGACTGGTCCATCTGTATTAAACAGGACTGGTCCATCTGTATTAAACAGGACTGGTCCATCTGTATTAAACAGGACTGGTCCATCTGTATTAAACAGGACTGGTCCATCTGTATTAAACAGGACTGGTCCATCTGTATTAAACAGGACTGGTCCATCTGTATTAAACAGGACTGGTCCATCTGTATTAAACAGGACTGGTCCATCGGTATTAAACAGGACTGGTCCATCTGTATTAAACATCATTCCAGATGACCCTGCAGAACAGTATCTGGCAGGACTGGTCCATCTGTATTAAACAGGACTGGTCCATCTGTATTAAACAGGACTGGTCCATCTGTATTAAACATAATTCCAGATGACCCCACAGCACAGTATCTGACAGGACTGGTCCATCTGTATTAAACAGGACTGGTCCATCTGTATTAAACAGGACTGGTCCATCTGTATTAAACAGGACTGGTCCATCTGTATTAAACATCATTCCAGATGACCCTGCAGAACAGTATCTGGCAGGACTGGTCCATCTGTATTAAACAGGACTGGTCCATCTGTATTAAACAGGACTGGTCCATCTGTATTAAACAGGACTGGTCCATCTGTATTAAACAGGACTGGTCCATCTGTATTAAACAGGACTGGTCCACCTGTATTAAACAGGACTGGTCCATCTGTATTAAACAGGACTGGTCCATCTGTATTAAACAGGACTGGTCCATTTGTATTAAACAGGACTGGTCCATCAGTATCTGACAGGACTGGTCCATCTGTATTAAACAGGACTGGTCCATCTGTATTAAACAGGACTGGTCCATCTGTATTAAACAGGACTGGTCCATCTGTATTAAACAGGACTGGTCCATCTGTATTAAACAGGACTGGTCCATCTGTATTAAACAGGACTGGTCCATCTGTATTAAACAGGACTGGTCCATCTGTATTAAACAGGACTGGTCCATCTGTATTAAACAGGACTGGTCCATCTGTATTAAACAGGACTGGTCCATCTGTATTAAACAGGACTGGTCCATCTGTATTAAACAGGACTGGTCCATCTGTATTAAACAGGACTGGTCCATCTGTATTAAACAGGACTGGTCCATCTGTATTAAACAGGACTGGTCCATTTGTATTAAACAGGACTGGTCCATCAGTATCTGACAGGACTGGTCCATCTGTATTAAACAGGACTGGTCCATCTGTATTAAACAGGACTGGTCCATCTGTATTAAACAGGACTGGTCCATCTGTATTAAACAGGACTGGTCCATCTGTATTAAACAGGACTGGTCCATCTGTATTAAACAGGACTGGTCCATCTGTATTAAACATCATTCCAGATGACCCTGCAGAACAGTATCTGGCAGGACTGGTCCATCGGTATTAAACAGGACTGGTCCATCTGTATTAAACATCATTCCAGATTACCCTGCAGCACAGTATCTGGCAGGACTGGTCCATCTGTATTAAACAGGACTGGTCCATCTGTATTAAACAGGACTGGTCCATCTGTATTAAACATCATTCCAGATGACCCCACAGCACAGTATCTGACAGGACTGGTCCATCTGTATTAAACAGGACTGGTCCATCTGTATTAAACAGGACTGGTCCATCTGTATTAAACAGGACTGGTCCATCTGTATTAAACAGGACTGGTCCATCGGTATTAAACAGGACTGGTCCATCTGTATTAAACAGGACTGGTCCATCTGTATTAAACAGGACTGGTCCATCTGTATTAAACAGGACTGGTCCATCTGTATTAAACAGGACTGGTCCATCTGTATTAAACAGGACTGGTCCATCTGTATTAAACAGGACTGGTCCATCGGTATTAAACATCATTCCAGATGACCCCACAGCACAGTATCTGACAGGACTGGTCCATCTGTATTAAACAGGACTGGTCCATCTGTATTAAACAGAACTGGTCCATCTGTATTAAACAGGACTGGTCCATCTGTATTAAACAGGACTGGTCCATCTGTATTAAACAGGACTGGTCCATCGGTATTAAACAGGACTGGTCCATCTGTATTAAACAGGACTGGTCCATCTGTATTAAACAGGACTGGTCCATCTGTATTAAACAGGACTGGTCCATCTGTATTAAATATCATTCCAGATGACCCCACAGCACAGTATCTGACAGGACTGGTCCATCTGTATTAAACAGGACTGGTCCATCTGTATTAAACAGGACTGGTCCATCTGTATTAAACAGGACTGGTCCATCTGTATTAAACAGGACTGGTCCATCTGTATTAAACAGGACTGGTCCATCTGTATTAAACTGGACTGGTCCATCTGTATTAAACAGGACTGGTCCAGCTGTATTAAACAGGACTGGTCCATCTGTATTAAACAGGACTGGTCCATCTGTATTAAACAGGACTGGTCCATCGGTATTAAACAGGACTGGTCCATCTGTATTAAACAGGACTGGTCCATCTGTATTAAACAGGACTGGTCCATCTGTATTAAACAGGACTGGTCCATCTGTATTAAATAGGACTGGTCCATCGGTATTAAACAGGACTGGTCCATCTGTATTAAACAGGACTGGTCCATCTGTATTAAACAGGACTGGTCCATCTGTATTAAACAGGACTGGTCCATCTGTATTAAACAGGACTGGTCCATCTGTATTAAACAGGACTGGTCAGTATCTGACAGGACAGATGCCTCCCCATGGGCCCTGGAGGGGCATCAGACAGCAGGACTGGACTCACTGGGTTGAAGATGAGCTCCAACTCTAGGGAGATGCTTCCTTTAGACAGACCCCCCAGATCCTCTTTCTTCAGGGGACAGCAGATCTTTTGACCATTGTGGATCTGGAGGGGAGAGAGAGTGTAATGTAATGTACACAGACCAACACTAAGCTGCAACAGTGGATTACTGTCAAATAGAGGGTTAGTCTTAATGATGAAGATATAACCCTATTGTACTGTAAGGCCCTCTTGACTTGAACTCCCATTGATCTAATGAAAATACATATTGATGTAATTTGTAAGATGATTTACGCTACTGACAGAGAGTAGAGGAATGGACACTATGCTACTGACAGAGAGTAGAGGAATGGACACTTTTCCACTTACAGAGAGTAGAGGGATGGACACTATGCTACTGACAGAGAGTAGAGGAATGGACACTATGCTACTGACAGAGAGTAGAGGAATGGACACTATGCTACTGACAGAGAGTAGAGGAATGGACACTATACTACTGACAGAGAGTAGAGGAATGGACACTATGCTACTGACAGAGAGTAGAGGAATGGACACTATGCTACTGACAGAGAATAGAGGAATGGCCACGATGCTACTGACAGAGAGTAGAGGAATGGAAACTATACTACTGACAGAGAGTAGAGGAATGGACACTATGCTACTTACAGAGAGTAGAGGAATGGACACTATGGTACTGACAGAGAGTAGAGGAATGGCCACTATACTACTGACAGAGAGTAGAGGAATGGACACTATACTACTGACAGAGAGTAGAGGAATGGAAACTATACTACTGACAGAGAGTAGAGGCATGGAAACTATAATACTGACAGAGAGTAGAGGAATGGACACTATGCTACTGACAGAGAGTAGAGGAATGGACACTATGCTACTGACAGAGAGTAGAGGAATGGCCACTATGCTACTGACAGAGAGTAGAGGAATGGACACTATGCTACTGACAGAGAGTAGAGGAATGGCTACTATACTACTGACAGAGAGTAGAGGAATGGACACTATGCTACTGACAGAGAGTAGAGGAATGGACACTATGCTACTGACAGAGAGTAGAGGAATGGCCACTATGCTACTGACAGAGAGTAGAGGAATGGACACTATGCTACTGACAGAGAGTAGAGGAATGGACACTATGCTACTGACAGAGAGTAGAGGAATGGCCACTATACTACTGACAGAGAGTAGAGGGATGGACACTATGCTACTGACAGAGAGTAGAGGAATTGACACTATGCTACTGACAGGGAGTAGAGGAATGGCCACTATACTACTGACAGAGAGTAGAGGAATGGACACTATGCTACTTACAGAGAGTAGAGGAATGGACACTATGCTACTGACAGAGAGTAGAGGAATGGACACTATGCTACTGACAGAGAGTAGAGGAATGGACACTATGCTACTGACAGAGAGTAGAGGAATGGACACTATGCTACTGACAGAGAGTAGAGGAATGGACACTATGCTACTGACAGAGAGTAGAGGAATGGACACTATGCTACTGACAGAGAGTAGAGGAATGGAAACTATACTACTGACAGAGAGTAGAGGAATGGACACTATGCTACTGACAGAGAGTAGAGGAATAGACACTATGCTACTGACAGAGAGTAGAGGAATGGACACTATGCTACTGACAGAGAGTAGAGGAATGGACACTTTTCCACTTACAGAGAGTAGAGGAATGGACACTTTTCCACTTACAGAGAGTAGAGGAATGGACACTTTTCCACTTACAGAGAGTAGAGAAATGGACACTATGCTACTTACAGAGAGTAGAGGAATGGACACTATGCTACTGACAGAGAGTAGAGGAATGGACACTATGCTACTGACAGAGAGTAGAGGAATGGCCACTATACTACTGACAGAGAGTAGAGGAATGGAAACTATACTACTGACAGAGAGTAGAGGAATGGACACTATACTACTGACAGAGAGTAGAGGAATGGCCACTATACTACTGACAGAGAGTAGAGGAATGGACACTATACTACTGACAGAGAGTAGAGGAATGGACACTATGCTACTGACAGAGAGTAGAGGAATGGCCACTATGCTACTGACAGAGAGTAGAGGAATGGACACTATGCTACTGACAGAGAGTAGAGGAATGGCCAATATGCTACTGACAGAGAGTAGAGGAATGGACACTATACTACTGACAGAGAGTAGAGGAATGGACACTATGCTACTGACAGAGAGTAGAGGAATGGACACTATGCTACTGACAGAGAGTAGAGGAATGGAAACTATACTACTGACAGAGAGTAGAGGAATGGACACTATGCTACTGACAGAGAGTAGAGGAATGGACACTATGCTACTGACAGAGAGTAGAGGAATGGACACTATGCTACTGACAGAGAGTAGAGGAATGGACACTATGCTACTGACAGAGAGTAGAGGAATGGACACTATACTACTGACAGAGAGTAGAGGAATGGCCCCTATGCTACTGACAGAGAGTAGAGGAATGGACACTATGCTACTGACAGAGAGTAGAGGAATGGCCACTATGCTACTGACAGAGAGTAGAGGAATGGACACTATACTACTGACAGAGAGTAGAGGAATGGACACTATACTACTGACAGAGAGTAGAGGAATGGCCACTATACTACTGACAGAGAGTAGAGGAATGGAAACTATACTACTGACAGAGAGTAGAGGAATGGACACTATACTACTGACAGAGAGTAGAGGAATGGACACTATGCTACTGACAGAGAGTAGAGGAATGGACACTATGCTACTGACAGAGAGTAGAGGAATGGACACTATGCTACTGACAGAGAGTAGAGGAATGGACACTATGCTACTGACAGAGAGTAGAGGAATGGACACTTTTCCACTTACAGAGAGTAGAGGAATGGACACTTTTCCACTTACAGAGAGTAGAGGAATGGACACTTTTCCACTTACAGAGAGTAGAGGAATGGACACTATGCTACTTACAGAGAGTAGAGGAATGGACACTATGCTACTGACAGAGAGTAGAGGAATGGACACTATGCTACTGACAGAGAGTAGAGGAATGGACACTATGCTACTGACAGAGAGTAGAGGAATGGACACTATGCTACTGACAGAGAGTAGAGGAATGGCCACTATACTACTGACAGAGAGTAGAGGAATGGACACTTTTCCACTTACAGAGAGTAGAGGAATGGCCACTATGCTACTGACAGAGAGTAGAGGAATGGACACTTTTCCACTTACAGAGAGTAGAGGAATGGACACTTTTCCACTTACAGAGAGTAGAGGAATGGACACTATACTACTGACAGAGAGTAGAGGAATGGACACTATACTACTGACAGAGAGTAGAGGAATGGACACTATGCTACTGACAGAGAGTAGAGGAATGGACACTATGCTACTGACAGAGAGTAGAGGAATGGACACTATGCTACTGACAGAGAGTAGAGGAATGGACACTATACTACTGACAGAGAGTAGAGGAATGGCCACTATGCTACTGACAGAGAGTAGAGGAATGGACACTATGCTACTGACAGAGAGTAGAGGAATGGCCACTATGCTACTGACAGAGAGTAGAGGAATGGACACTATACTACTGACAGAGAGTAGAGGAATGGCCACTATACTACTGACAGAGAGTAGAGGAATGGCCACTATACTACTGACAGAGAGTAGAGGAATGGAAACTATACTACTGACAGAGAGTAGAGGAATGGACACTATGCTACTGACAGAGAGTAGAGGAATGGACACTATGCTACTGACAGAGAGTAGAGGAATGGACACTATGCTACTGACAGAGAGTAGAGGAATGGACACTATGCTACTGACAGAGAGTAGAGGAATGGACACTATGCTACTGACAGAGAGTAGAGGAATGGACACTTTTCCACTTACAGAGAGTAGAGGAATGGACACTTTTCCACTTACAGAGAGTAGAGGAATGGACACTTTTCCACTTACAGAGAGTAGAGGAATGGACACTATGCTACTTACAGAGAGTAGAGGAATGGACACTATGCTACTGACAGAGAGTAGAGGAATGGACACTATGCTACTGACAGAGAGTAGAGGAATTGACACTATGCTACTGACAGAGAGTAGAGGAATGGCCACTATACTACTGACAGAGAGTAGAGGAATGGACACTTTTCCACTTACAGAGAGTAGAGGAATGGCCACTATGCTACTGACAGAGAGTAGAGGAATGGACACTTTTCCACTTACAGAGAATAGAGGAATGGCCACTATGCTACTTACAGAGAGTAGAGGAATGGACACTATGCTACTGACAGAGAGTAGAGGAATGGACACTATGCTACTGACAGAGAGTAGAGGAAGGGACACTATGCTACTGACAGAGAGTAGAGGCATGGACACTATGCTACTGACAGAGAGTAGAGGAATGGACACTATGCTACTGACAGAGAGTAGAGGAATGGACACTATGCTACTGACAGAGAGTAGAGGGATGGACACTTTTCCACTTACAGAGAGTAGAGGAATGGACACTATGCTACTGACAGAGAGTAGAGGAATGGACACTTTTCCACTTACAGAGAGTAGAGGAATGGACACTTTTCCACTTACAGAGAGTAGAGGAATGGACACTATGCTACTGACAGAGAGTAGAGGAATGGACACTTTTCCACTTACAGAGAGTAGAGGAATGGACACTTTTCCACTTACAGAGAGTAGAGGAATGGACACTATGCTACTTACAGAGAGTAGAGGAATGGACACTATGCTACTGACAGAGAGTAGAGGAATGGACACTATGCTACTGACAGAGAGTAGAGGAATGGACACTATGCTACTGACAGAGAGTAGAGGAATGGACACTATGCTACTGACAGAGAGTAGAGGAATGGCCACTATACTACTGACAGAGAGTAGAGGAATGGCCACTATACTACTGACAGAGAGTAGAGGAATGGCCACTATACTACTGACAGAGAGTAGAGGAATGGAAACTATACTACTGACAGAGAGTAGAGGAATGGACACTATGCTACTGACAGAGAGTAGAGGAATGGACACTATGCTACTGACAGAGAGTAGAGGAATGGACACTATGCTACTGACAGAGAGTAGAGGAATGGACACTATGCTACTGACAGAGAGTAGAGGAATGGACACTATGCTACTGACAGAGAGTAGAGGAATGGACACTATGCTACTGACAGAGAGTAGAGGAATGGCCACTATACTACTGACAGAGAGTAGAGGAATGGACACTTTTCCACTTACAGAGAGTAGAGGAATGGCCACTATGCTACTGACAGAGAGTAGAGGAATGGACACTTTTCCACTTACAGAGAGTAGAGGAATGGCCACTTTTCCCAGGAAGTCAGGTGCTTTGTCTCCGTCCTCATCAAAGATGGTCAGCTCCAGAACATCATGGACGTCTTTCACTGGGCTGGAGAACAACACATATTAATATAAATACACCATAAACATCAACTGAAATATAAACTGGGATTAGATCAACTGTATGGTTCATATGGCAACTGGCCATCGACTGGTGGGAGAAATATTGGAATACAACAGAACATCTTTAAAGTGAAAGACTTTGCAAGACCACGTTAAATCCCGTTTAAAGGGAAACTGAGACGGTAAAATGCTGAGCTGGTCGACTGACAAGGTAAAGACTTTGTTCCAGTTGGGGTAGAGGGTTTTATAGATGGTGTGAGTCTGCAGTCTGTCATTCCCTAACTCCAACACACAGAACGGATCACTCTTCCCTGCAAGAGACACACACAGCCAGTGTTAGTTTCTATATACAGCATTTCTGTGTGATGAAATGTAGTGCAACACTGAAGGATCTAGCTAGTTCTACAGTGAAATAAAGAAGTTACCATGAACAGAGTGATAGTGCTTCTTACCATTTAAATCAGCTGCCAACAGATCAGTAGCCTTGATAACCTTGACTTGAAGGAAACCAACATCCTGGAGGTTCTTGAAGGAACTTTTGAAACTCTGAGGGAAGAACAACACCAGAACAAAAAGCCTGTTAACTACAGTAACACCAGAACAAAAAGCCTGTTAACTACAGTAACACCAGAACAAAAAGCCTGTTAACTACAGTAACACCAGAACAAAAAGCCTGTTAACTACAGTAAAACCAGAACCAGAACGGTTAACTACAGTAAAACCAGAACGGTTAACTACAGTAACACCAGAACGGTTAACTACAGTGAACGCTTGACTTGAAGGAAACCAACATCCTGGAGGTTCTTGAAGGAACTTTTGAAACTCTGAGGGAAGAACAACACCAGAACAAAAAGCCTGTTAACTACAGTAACACCAGAACAAAAAGCCTGTTAACTACAGTAACACCAGAACAAAAAGCCTGTTAACTACAGTAACACCAGAACAAAAAGCCTGTTAACTACAGTAAAACCAGAACCAGAACGGTTAACTACAGTAAAACCAGAACGGTTAACTACAGTAACACCAGAACGGTTAACTACAGTAACACCAGAACGGTTAACTACAGTAACACCAGAACGGTTAACTACAGTAACACCAGAACGGTTAACTACGGTAACACCAGAACGGTTAACTACGGTAACACCAGAACGGTTAACTACAGTAACACCAGAACGGTTAACTACATTAACACCAGAACGGTTAACTACAGTAAAACCAGAACGGTTAACTACATTAACACCAGAACGGTTAACTACAGTAACACCAGAACGGTTAACTACAGTAAAACCAGAACAGTTAACTACAGTAACACCAGAATGGTTAACTACAGTAACACCAGAACGGTTAACTACAGTAACACCAGAACGATTAACTACAGTAAAACCAGAAGGGTTAACTACAGTAAAACCAGAACGGTTAACTACAGTAACACCAGAACGGTTAACTACAGTAACACCAGAACGGTTAACTACAGTAACACCAGAACGGTTAACTACAGTAACACCAGAACGGTTAACTACAGTAACACCAGAACGGTTAACTACAGTAACACCAGAACAGTTAACGACAGTAACACCAGAACGGTTAACTACAGTAACACCAGAACGGTTAACTACAGTAACACCAGAACGGTTAACTACAGTAACACCAGAACGGTTAACTACAGTAACACCAGAACGGTTAACTACAGTAACACCAGAACGGTTAACTACAGTAACACCAGAAGGGTTAACTACAGTAAAACCAGAACGGTTAACTACAGTAACACCAGAACGGTTAACTACAGTAAAACCAGAACGGTTAACTACAGTAACACCAGAACGGTTAACTACAGTAACACCAGAACGGTTAACTACAGTAACACCAGAACGGTTAACTACAGTAACACCAGAACGGTTAACTACAGTAACACCAGAACGGTTAACTACAGTAACACCAGAATGGTTAACTACAGTAACACCAGAACGGTTAACTACGGTAACACCAGAACGGTTAACTACGGTAACACCAGAACGGTTAACTACAGTAACACCAGAACGGTTAACTACAGTAACACCAGAACGGTTAACTACAGTAACACCAGAACGGTTAACTACGGTAACACCAGACATGGCTGTAATATCAATAGGAGGGCTGATCCAGGGGTGAGCCTGTGTGATTGGTTGTTATTCTGTCTCTCACTGTTCAAATAAACCTACCATTACAATTATAGACTGATCATTTCTTTGTCAGTGGGCAAACATACAAAATCAGCAGGGGATCAAATACTTTTTTCCCTCACTGTATATCTGAGAAGAGTGAGGTATATTAATAATATATTATTATTATCATTATATGACAGTACTGACGTATCTATAACTGAGAGCAGTGAGGTATATCACTGTATAATATATTATTATTATTATACTATGACAGTACTGACGTATTTCTCCCATAAGAACAGTGAGGTAACAGTACTGACATATTTCTCCCATAAGAACAGTGAGGTAACAGTACTGACGTATTTCTCCCATAAGAACAGTGAGGTAACAGTACTGACGTATTTCTCCCATAAGAACAGTGAGGTAACAGTACTGACGTATTTCTCCAATAAGAACAGTGAGGTAACAGTACTGACGTATTTCTCCAATAAGAACAGTGAGGTAACAGTACTGACGTATTACTCCAATAAGAACAGTGAGGTAACAGTACTGACGTATTTCTCCCATAAGAACAGTGAGGTAACAGTACTGACGTATTTCTCCAGTGTGTTCTCTCTCTCCTGATGCTCCTCGGGGGACGGGGCACACATGTCGGAGATGGAGACACCACTACACGTGCTCAGTGTGATCAGGAAGACCACCCGACCTTTTCCCTCTTCCAGAACCCGCGTGAACAGCTGAGTCTGGTTGGGTAGAACACTGGACAGGTCCACCTCACACCTGATACACACACACACACACACACACACAGAGACAGAACACACACACACACACACACACACACACACACAGAGACAGAACACACACATCAACAATATGTTGCAGTATGGTTTGGTTCATACATGGTGGAAAGGTTCTTCTTATGCATTTGCAAGGAAAAGAGACAATAAAGTTGAGGGCTGAAAGACAGACAAATCAGTGGTACCATTCACTGGACATCATAACGATTCTAAAGTGATCCAGAATGACCCATGTTGTAACACACAAATCAGTGGTACCATTCACTAGACATCATAACGATTCTAAAGTGATCCAGAATGACCCATGTTGTAACTCACAAATCAGTGGTACCATTCACTTGACATCATAACGATTCTAAAGTGATCCAGAATGACCCATGTTGTAACACACAAATCAGTGGTACCATTCACTAGACATCATAACGATTCTAAAGTGATCCAGAATGACCCATGTTGTAACACACAAATCAGTGGTACCATTCACTAGACATCATAACGATTCTAAAGTGATCCAGAATGACCCATGTTGTAACACACAAATCAGTGGTACCATTCACTTGACATCATAACGATTCTAAAGTGATCCAGAATGACCCATGTTGTAACACACAAATCAGTGGTACCATTCACTGGACATCATAACGATTCTAAAGTGATCCAGAATGACCCATGTTGTAACTCACAAATCAGTGGTACCATTCACTTGACATCATAACGATTCTAAAGTGATCCAGAATGACCCATGTTGTAACACACAAATCAGTGGTACCATTCACTTGACATCATAACGATTCTAAAGTGATCCAGAATGACCCATGTTGTAACACACAAATCAGTGGTACCATTCACTAGACATCATAACGATTCTAAAGTGATCCAGAATGACCCGTGTAACAGAATACATCATGTTGTAACACACAAATCAGTGGTACCATTCACTTGACATCATAACGATTCTAAAGTGATCCAGAATGACCCATGTTGTAACACACAAATCAGTGGTACCATTCACTAGACATCATAACGATTCTAAAGTGATCCAGAATGACCCATGTTGTAACTCACATGCCGTAACACTCCTCATATTTGCGTCCCTCTTTGTTCCAAACCTCTATCTCCAGAACCCCAGGACCATCCGGGAACCGGTTGAAGTCAAACCTCTCCCTCCACTGGGGGTTGGCCTTCTTGGGCTGGTTCTGAACACAGGAGGGGAGAGAGGACTTAGAAGCAGAGAGAGTGTGTGTGTGTGTGTGTGTGTGTGTGTGTGTGTGTGTGTGTGTGTGTGTGTGTGTGTGATCGTGTATGTGATCGTGTGTGTGTATGTTTGTGTGATCGTGTGTGTGTATGTGTGCGTGAGCGTGTGTGTGTATGTGTGCGTGAGCGTGTGTGTGTATGTGTGCGTGAGCGTGTGTGTGTATGTGTATGTGATCGTGTGTGTGTATGTGTATGTGATCGTGTGTGTGTATGTTTGTGTGATCGTGTGTGTATGTGTGTGTATGTGTGTGTGATCGTGTGTGTGTATGTGTGCGTGAGTGTATGTGTGTATGTGTGTGTGATCGTGTGTTTGTGTGCGTGAGCGTGTGTGTGTATGTGTGCGTGAGCGTGTGTGTATGTGTGCGTGATCGTGTGTGTGTATGTGTGCGTGAGTGTATGTGTGTATGTGTGTGATCGTGTGTTTGTGTGCGTGAGCGTGTGTGTGTATGTGTGCGTGAGCGTGTGTGTGTATGTGTGTGTGTGTGTGTGTGAGAGTGTGTGTGTATGTGTGTGTATTTGTGCGTGAGAGTGTGTGTGTATGTGTGTGTGTGTGTGTGTGTGTGTGTGTGTGTGTGATAGTGTGTATGTTTGTCCTCATGCATTCTCCTACCCTGCTCCTGTATCTCTGCTCCCCCAGTCTGAATCGTACAAACAGCTCTCCAGGTCCGTCCTGTGGCAGGTCCTGCCCCTCCACCAGGGTCACCCTCACGACACCTGACCACAGCTGGGACTTCCTCAGAGACTCTGAGAGACGACCACTCTGGGCCACTGGAGACTGGAGGGAGGAAGAGGAGGACAGGACAGTCAGTTCTATTGATAACCTGTTCAAAAAACATGCTATATCAGCAGTACTATACATTGTGTTATAGCACAGATAAGCATGAGGTAGGAATACTAGTTGTATTGATCTTTGATACTCATATAATAATTGACCCACTTTAATAATACTGTAATAACAGCAGCCAGTGAATGACTTCATCAATCAGACACGCAGACAGAAGCAGGCTAGTCTTCTGACTTCAGCCTCCAAAACGGCACCCTATTCCCTATACAGTGTGCAGTATATTCCCCTCAGTGCTCTGGTCTAAAGTAGTGCACTATGTAGGGAATAGGGTGCCGTTTGGGAGGCAGACTAAGACTCATCATAAGATAGAGAAATATATTTAGCTCCTATTCAATTCAGCAGGTTGAGCAGCAGTATCTTCAGTGACACAAATTGCACCCTATTCCCTATGTAGTGCACTACTTTAGACCAGAGAATGGCACCCTATCCCCTATATAGTGCACTACTTTAGACCAGGTACCATAGGGAATAGGGCGCCATTTGGGACGCGGTCCCTGTCTCAGAGCAATCATCTTCTGGCTCTACCTGAGCTTAATTACAAATGCAGGGGAGAAAATGATGTTTAAATGACTGTTTCATTTGGTACGCACATAGCGGAGGACAACAAACTGAAAAGAAATACAACTAACCTGCTACATTTGTCTTTAACATCATCAAATCAAACAATATATCATTCATTTAATTTAAAGTTATTAGTACGGTTGTGGCAGTAACTTATTCTAAAACACTAAACGGTTTCTTGGTGGTATACTGCCCTCTAGGTTTCTTGGTGGTATACTGCCCTCTAGGTTTCTTGGTGGTGTACTGCCCTCTAGGTTTCTTGGTGGTATACTGCCCTCTAGGTTTCTTGGTGGTATACTGCCCTCTAGGTTTCTTGGTGGTATACTGCCCTCTAGGTTTCTTGGTGGTATACTGCCCTCTAGGTTTCTTGGTGGTATACTGCCCTCTAGGTTTCTTGGTGGTATACTGCCCTCTAGGTTTCTTGGTGGTATACTGCCCTCTAGGTTTCTTGGTGGTATACTGCCCTCTAGGTTTCTTGGTGATATACTGCCCTCTAGGTTTCTTGGTGGTATACTGCCCTCTAGGTTTCTTGGTGGTATACTGCCCTCTAGGTTTCTTGGTGGTACACTGCCCTTTAGGTTTCTTGGTGGTATACTGCCCTCTAGGTTTCTTGGTGGTGTACTGCCCTCTAGGTTTCTTGGTGGTATACTGCCCTCTATGTTTCTTGGTGGTATACTGCCCTCTAGGTTTCTTGGTAGTATACTGCCCTCTAGGTTTCTTGGTGGTACACTGCCCTCTAGGTTTCTTGGTGGTATACTGCCCTCTAGGTTTCTTGGTGGTATACTGCCCTCTAGGTTTCTTGGTGGTATACTGCCCTCTAGGTTTCTTGGTGGTATACTGCCCTCTAGGTTTCTTGGTGGTATACTGCCCTCTAGGTTTCTTGGTGGTATACTGCCCTCTAGTGTAGAAATAAAAAGGACCAATGTCCAGCTTTTATGGGACCGTAATTCAGTTCATCTAAATGAATTGTTTCAATTATGTGCAACTGTGAGTTTTGGATCATAAGTGATTAAATAGGGGTGTTGGTACACTAGAGTTGATATAGTATATTAGGGTTAGGGTTAACTGTGAGTTTTGGATCATAAGTGATTAAATAGGGGTGTTAGTACACTAGAGTTGATATAGTATATTAGGGTTAGGGTTAACTGTGAGTTTTGGATCATAAGTGATTAAATAGGGGTGTTAGTACACTAGAGTTGATATAGTATATTTGGTTGACTCACCCTGATACTCCTCTTCCTCTTAAGCCACTTCTGCAACAGATACATGCAGGTTAGAAGCAAAACAGAACAACACACTGTCTCAGTTAGTAGAGGAACAACAGAACAACACACTGGCTCAGTTAGTAGAGGAACAACAGAACAACACACTGGCACAGTTAGTAGAGGAACAACAGAACAACACACTGGCACAGTTAGTAGAGGAACAACAGAACAACACACTGGCACAGTTAGTAGAGGAACAACAGAACAACACACTGTCTCAGTTAGTAGAGGAACAACAGAACAACACACTGGCACAGTTAGTAGAGGAACAACAGAACAACACACTGGCACAGTTAGTAGACGAACTACAGAACAACACACTGGCACAGTTAGTAGAGGAACAACAGAACAACACACTGGCACAGTTAGTAGAGGAACAACAGAACAACACACTGGCACAGTTAGTAGATGAACAACAGAACAACACACTGGCACAGTTAGTAGAGGAACAACAGAACAACACACTGGCACAGTTAGTAGAGGAACAACAGAACAACACACTGGCACAGTTAGTAGAGGAACAACAGAACAACACACTGGCACAGTTAGAAGAGGAACAACAGAACAACACACTGGCACAGTTAGTAGAGGAACAACAGAACAACACACTGGCACAGTTAGTAGAGGAACAACAGAACAACACACTGGCACAGTTAGTAGAGGAACAACAGAACAACACACTGGCACAGTTAGTAGAGGAACAACAGAACAACACACTGGCACAGTTAGTAGAGGAACAACAGAACAACACACTGTCTCAGTTAGTAGAGGAACAACAGAACAACACACTGTCTCAGTTAGTAGAGGAACAACAGAACAACACACTGTCTCAGTTAGTAGAGGAACAACAGAACAACACCCTGTCACAGTTAGTAGAGGAACAACAGAACAACACACTGGCACAGTTAGTAGAGGAACAACAGAACAACACACTGGCACAGTTAGTAGAGGAACAACAGAACAACACACTGGCACAGTTAGTAGACGAACTACAGAACAACACACTGGCACAGTTAGTAGAGGAACAACAGAACAACACACTGGCACAGTTAGTAGAGGAACAACAGAACAACACACTGGCACAGTTAGTAGACGAACTACAGAACAACACACTGGCACAGTTAGAAGAGGAACAACAGAACAACACACTGGCACAGTTAGTAAAGGAACAACAGAACAACACACTGGCACAGTTAGTAGAGGAACAACAGAACAACACACTGGCACAGTTAGTAGAGGAACAACAGAACAACACACTGGCACAGTTAGTAGAAGAACAACAGAACAACACACTGGCACAGTTAGTAGAGGAACAACAGAACAACACACTGGCACAGTTAGTAGAGGAACAACAGAACAACACACTGGCACAGTTAGTAGAGGAACAACAGAACAACACACTGGCACAGTTAGTAGAGGAACAACAGAACAACACAATGGCACAGTTAGTAGAGGAACAACAGAACAACACACTGGCACAGTTAGTAGAGGAACAACAGAACAACACACTGGCACAGTTAGTAGAGGAACAACAGAACAACACACTGGCACAGTTAGTAGAGGAACAACAGAACAACACACTGGCACAGTTAGAAGAGGAACAACAGAACAACACACTGGCACAGTTAGTAGAGGAACAACAGAACAACACACTGGCACAGTTAGTAGAGGAACAACAGAACAACACACTGGCACCGTTACTAGAGGAACAACAGAACAACACACTGGCACAGTTAGTAGAGGAACAACAGAACAACACACTGGCACAGTTAGTAGAGGAACAACAGAACAACACACTGGCACAGTTAGTAGAGGAACAACAGAACAACACACTGGCACAGTTAGTAGAGGAACAACAGAACAACACACTGGCACAGTTACTAGAAGAACAACAGAACAACACACTGGCACAGTTAGTAGAGGTACAACAGAACAACACACTGGCACAGTTAGTAGAGGAACAAAAACATGCAAGTATATATGTAGAATATGTCAAAACATATGGTAGACATCATAGCTGGGGTCAATTCCATCAAACTCAGTCCAATCCGGAAATAAACTGAAACTCCAATTCCAGTTCTAATTTTCTTCAAAGCTTCTCTACGAGAAACAAATGGAACTGACCCCAACCCTGCTATATATGGTATATTGTATTGTCTAGTTCCTTACAGAGTTCCTCTGGTTGTCTCCATCCCTCAGAGAGAGAGACATGTCCAGCATGATGACTCCCATGTCGTCCTCCAGACTGTTGGGGTCGTCCAGAGGCACAGACAGCTCACACACCCTGGGGATACATAGGGGATAGCTTAGAATAAAACATGGTTCAGTTATGAATCAACAGACATGCCAGGTTGGAGAGGATCTGTCTCATTATGAAGACATGCCAGGTTGGATAGGATCTGTCTCATTATGAAGACATGCCAGGTTGGAGAGGATCTGTCTCATTATGAAGACATGCCAGGTTGGAGAGGATCTGTCTCATTATGAAGACATGCCAGGTTGGAGAGGATCTGTCTCATTATGAAGACATGCCAGGTTGGATAGGATCTGTCTCATTATGAAGACATGCCAGGTTGGATAGGATCTGTCTCATTATGAAGACATGCCAGGTTGGAGAGGATCTGTCTCATTATGAAGACATGCCAGGTTGGAGAGGATCTGTCTCATTATGAAGACATGCCAGGTTGGAGAGGATCTGTCTCATTATGAAGACATGCCAGGTTGGATAGGATCTGTCTCATTATGAAGACATGCCAGGTTGGAGAGGATCTGTCTCATTATGAAGACATGCCAGGTTGGAGAGGATCTGTCTCATTATGAAGACATGCCAGGTTGGAGAGGATCTGTCTCATTATGAAGACATGCCAGGTTGGATAGGATCTGTCTCATTATGAAGACATGCCAGGTTGGATAGGATCTGTCTCATTATGAAGACATGCCAGGTTGGAGAGGATCTGTCTCATTATGAAGACATGCCAGGTTGGAGAGGATCTGTCTCATTATGAAGACATGCCAGGTTGGAGAGGATCTGTCTCATTATGAAGACATGCCAGGTTGGATAGGATCTGTCTCATTATGAAGACATGCCAGGTTGGAGAGGATCTGTCTCATTATGAAGACATGCCAGGTTGGATAGGATCTGTCTCATTATGAAGACATGCCAGGTTGGATAGGATCTGTCTCATTATGAAGACATGCCAGGTTGGAGAGGATCTGTCTCATTATGAAGACATGCCAGGTTGGAGAGGATCTGTCTCATTATGAAGACATGCCAGGTTGGATAGGATCTGTCTCATTATGAAGACATGCCAGGTTGGAGAGGATCTGTCTCATTATGAAGACATGCCAGGTTGGATAGGATCTGTCTCATTATGAAGAAATGCCAGGTTGGAGAGGATCTGTCTCATTATGAAGACATGCCAGGTTGGATAGGATCTGTCTCATTATGAAGACATGCCAGGTTGGATAGGATCTGTCTCATTATGAAGACATGCCAGGTTGGAGAGGATCTGTCTCATTATGAAGACATGCCAGGTTGGATAGGATCTGTCTCATTATGAAGACATGCCAGGTTGGAGAGGATCTGTCTCATTATGAAGACATGCCAGGTTGGAGAGGATCTGTCTCATTATGAAGACATGCCAGGTTGGATAGGATCTGTCTCATTATGAAGACATGCCAGGTTGGAGAGGATCTGTCTCATTATGAAGACATGCCAGGTTGGAGAGGATCTGTCTCATTATGAAGACATGCCAGGTTGGATAGGATCTGTCTCATTATGAAGACATGCCAGGTTGGAGAGGATCTGTCTCATTATGAAGACATGCCAGGTTGGAGAGGATCTGTCTCATTATGAAGACATGCCAGGTTGGAGAGGATCTGTCTCATTATGAAGACATGCCAGGTTGGAGAGGATCTGTCTCATTATGAAGACATGCCAGGTTGGAGAGGATCTGTCTCATTATGAAGACATGCCAGGTTGGAGAGGATCTGTCTCATTATGAAGACATGCCAGGTTGGAGAGGATCTGTCTCATTATGAAGACATGCCAGGTTGGAGAGGATCTGTCTCATTATGAAGACATGCCAGGTTGGATAGGATCTGTCTCATTATGAAGACATGCCAGGTTGGAGAGGATCTGTCTCATTATGAAGACATGCCAGGTTGGATAGGATCTGTCTCATTATGAAGAAATGCCAGGTTGGAGAGGATCTGTCTCATTATGAAGACATGCCAGGTTGGATAGGATCTGTCTCATTATGAAGACATGCCAGGTTGGATAGGATCTGTCTCATTATGAAGACATGCCAGGTTGGAGAGGATCTGTCTCATTATGAAGACATGCCAGGTTGGATAGGATCTGTCTCATTATGAAGACATGCCAGGTTGGATAGGATCTGTCTCATTATGAAGACATGCCAGGTTGGAGAGGATCTGTCTCATTATGAAGACATGCCAGGTTGGAGAGGATCTGTCTCATTATGAAGACATGCCAGGTTGGATAGGATCTGTCTCATTATGAAGACATGCCAGGTTGGAGAGGATCTGTCTCATTATGAAGACATGCCAGGTTGGATAGGATCTGTCTCATTATGAAGAAATGCCAGGTTGGAGAGGATCTGTCTCATTATGAAGACATGCCAGGTTGGATAATCTGTCTCATTATGAAGACATGCCAGGTTGGAGAGGATCTGTCTCATTATGAAGACATGCCAGGTTGGAGAGGATCTGTCTCATTATGAAGACATGCCAGGTTGGAGAGGATCTGTCTCATTATGAAGACATGCCAGGTTGGATAGGATCTGTCTCATTATGAAGACATGCCAGGTTGGATAGGATCTGTCTCATTATGAAGACATGCCAGGTTGGAGAGGATCTGTCTCATTATGAAGACATGCCAGGTTGGAGAGGATCTGTCTCATTATGAAGACATGCCAGGTTGGATAGGATCTGTCTCATTATGAAGACATGCCAGGTTGGATAGGATCTGTCTCATTATGAAGACATGCCAGGTTGGAGAGGATCTGTCTCATTATGAAGACATGCCAGGTTGGAGAGGATCTGTCTCATTATGAAGACATGCCAGGTTGGATAGGATCTGTCTCATTATGAAGACATGCCAGGTTGGAGAGGATCTGTCTCATTATGAAGACATGCCAGGTTGGAGAGGATCTGTCTCATTATGAAGACATGCCAGGTTGGATAGGATCTGTCTCATTATGAAGAAATGTGGTCCTCTGTAGCTCAGCTGGTAGAGCACGGCGCTTGTAACGCCAAGGTAGTGGGTTCGATCCCCGGGACCACCCATACACAAAAAAAAAAAAAAAAATGTATGCACGCATGACTGTAAGTCGCTTTGGATAAAAAGCGTCTGCTAAATGGCATATTATTATTTATTATTATTATTATATTATTATTATGAAGACATGCCAGGTTGGATAGGATCTGTCTCATTATGAAGACATGCCAGGTTGGAGAGGATCTGTCTCATTATGAAGACATGCCAGGTTGGATAGGATCTGTCTCATTATGAAGAAATGCCAGGTTGGAGAGGATCTGTCTCATTATGAAGACATGCCAGGTTGGATAGGATCTGTCTCATTATGAAGACATGCCACGTTGGAGAGGATCTGTCTCATTATGAAGACATGCCAGGTTGGAGAGGATCTGTCTCATTATGAAGAAATACCAAACATGGTAAAACATGGTTCAGTTAGCCTCTGTTAACTTAGCGTAGTCACTATTCAGTTTATCCTGGGTTAATTTAGCATAGTCACTATTCAGTTAGCCTGGGTTAACTTAGCATAGTCACTATTCAGTTTAGCATGGGTCAGCTTAGCATAGTCACTATTCAGTTTAGCCTGGGTTAATTTAGCATAGACACTATTCAGTTTATCCTGGGTTAATTTAGCATAGTCACTATTCAGTTTAGCCTGGGTTAACTTAGCATAGTCGTTATGTATAAGATTACTGTATTGATCATATTCCACTTGAAACTGAAATGTGATTAGGTTGCTGGCTCGCCTGTCTAACCCCTAGGCTACCCGCTGCCCGAGTTACAACAGAGGGAGTCGTGGACAACTCACAACAAACCATCATCATCTCCTGAAAATTGTGACATTTTAAAATGTGTCACTCACTTTTCCAGCTCCAGATCACTGAGGAGAACGTAGCTGGATCCCATGAAGTCATCCACAGTCAGATCCCGGTCATACACCTGCAAGGTAGACCAGATAAAGAGGGTTAGCAAAGCCAGATCACTGAGGAGAACGTAGCTGGATCCCATGAAGTCATCCACGGTCAGATCCCGGTCATACACCTGCAAGGTAGACCAGATGAAGAGGGTTAGCAAAGCCAGATCACTGAGGAGAACGTAGCTGGATCCCATGAAGTCATCCACGGTCAGATCCCGGTCATACACCTGCAAGGTAGACCAGATGAAGAGGGTTAGCAAAGCCAGATCACTGAGGAGAACGTAGCTGGATCCCATGAAGTCATCCACGGTCAGATCCCGGTCATACACCTGCAAGGTAGACCAGATGAAGAGGGTTAGCAAAGCCAGATCACTGAGGAGAACGTAGCTGGATCCCATGAAGTGAAGTCATCCACGGTCAGATCCCGGTCATACACCTGCAAGGTAGACCAGATGAAGAGGGTTAGCAAAGCCAGATCACTGAGGAGAACGTAGCTGGATCCCATGAAGTCATCCACGGTCAGATCCCGGTCATACACCTGCAAGGTAGACCAGGTGAAGAGGGTTAGCAAAGCCAGATCACTGAGGAGAACGTAGCTGGATCCCATGAAGTCATCCACGGTCAGATCCCGGTCATACACCTGCAAGGTAGACCAGATGAAGAGGGTTAGCAAAGCCAGATCACTGAGGAGAACGTAGCTGGATCCCATGAAGTCATCCACGGTCAGATCCCGGTCATACACCTGCAAGGTAGACCAGATAAAGAGGGTTAGCAAAGCCAGATCACTGAGGAGAACGTAGCTGGATCCCATGAAGTCATCCACGGTCAGATCCCGGTCATACACCTGCAAGGTAGACCAGATGAAGAGGGTTAGCAAAGCCAGATCACTGAGGAGAGAGAACGTAGCTGGATCCCATGAAGTCATCCACGGTCAGATCCCGGTCATACACCTGCAAGGTAGACCAGATGAAGAGGGTTAGCAAAGCCAGATCACTGAGGAGAACGTAGCTGGATCCCATGAAGTCATCCACGGTCAGATCCCGGTCATACACCTGCAAGGTAGACCAGGTGAAGAGGGTTAGCAAAGCCAGATCACTGAGGAGAACGTAGCTGGATCCCATGAAGTCATCCACGGTCAGATCCCGGTCATACACCTGCAAGGTAGACCAGATGAAGAGGGTTAGCAAAGCCAGATCACTGAGGAGAACGTAGCTGGATCCCATGAAGTCATCCACGGTCAGATCCCGGTCATACACCTGCAAGGTAGACCAGATGAAGAGGGTTAGCAAAGCCAGATCACTGAGGAGAACGTAGCTGGATCCCATGAAGTCATCCACGGTCAGATCCCGGTCATACACCTGCAAGGTAGACTGAAGAGGGTTAGCAAAGCCAGATCACTGAGGAGAACGTAGCTGGATCCCATGAAGTCATCCACGGTCAGATCCCGGTCATACACCTGCAAGGTAGACCAGGTGAAGAGGGTTAGCAAAGCCAGATCACTGAGGAGAACGTAGCTGGTTCCCATGAAGTCATCCACGGTCAGATCCCGGTCATACACCTGCAAGGTAGACCAGATGAAGAGGGTTAGCAAAGCCAGATCACTGAGGAGAACGTAGCTGGATCCCATGAAGTCATCCACGGTCAGATCCCGGTCATACACCTGCAAGGTAGGCCAGATGAAGAGGGTTAGCAAAGCCAGATCACTGAGGAGAACGTAGCTGGATCCCATGAAGTCATCCACGGTCAGATCCCGGTCATACACCTGCAAGGTAGACCAGATGAAGAGGGTTAGCAAAGCCAGATCACTGAGGAGAACGTAGCTGGATCCCATGAAGTCATCCACGGTCAGATCCCGGTCATACACCTGCAAGGTAGACCAGGTGAAGAGGGTTAGCAGAGAGCAGAAACACTCTTCTCACCAGAGGGGCCCCTACTGGGCCCCACACATGGGGTATGTCCTAACCCCTACCTTAATATACAGTCTCTGGTCCAGGTCTCTGACAGGGAAAGAGAAGGACTCGTTCCATGTTGGGTTGAGGTTCTTATACACCACTTTGCTCTTGTAGAGTGTCTTCCCATCCAGTTTAAACTTCACATAAGGATCACTTGTACCTGAGAATGGACAAAACATGGAAATATTATATTTCTATGAGTGGACTGATGACTTCATCATACACTGAGGACCTGATTTAATGTCATTATTGTGTGGTGACCTCAGAGGCCTTGTGGTTAGTGTGTTTGCCTTGAGATTGGAAGGTTGGCGGTTTGATCCCCTAGTCTGGGTCCTAGTCTGTTCAGCTATCATTCCACTCCACACACATACATTCACACTACATATCCATGACTGCTGCTATTGGACTCAGACTATTACTGCACTAGTTATGTCAGAATTCATCACTTTGCTGTCTATTTCCCCTTCTGGGCACGTGTGAATATCATACTGTCCTATAGTGTGAATATCCTACTGTCCTAATAGTGTGAATATCCTACTGTCCTATAGTGTGAATATCCTACTGTCCTATAGTGTGAATATCCTACTGTCCTATAGTGTGAATATCCTACTGTCCTATAGTGTGAATATCCTACTGTCCTATAGTGTGAATATCCTACTGTCCTAATAGTGTGAATATCCTACTGTCCTATAGTGTGAATATCCTACTGTCCTATAGTGTGAATATCCTACTGTCCTATAGTGTGAATATCCTACTGTCCTAATAGTGTGAATATCCTACTGTCCTAATAGTGTGAATATCCTACTGTCCTATAGTGTGAATATCCTACTGTCCTATAGTGTGAATATCCTACTGTCCTATAGTGTGAATATCCTACTGTCCTATAGTGTAGTGTGAATATCCTACTGTCCTATAGTGTGAATATCCTACTGTCCTATAGTGTGAATATCCTACTGTCCTATAGTGTGAATATCCTACTGTCCTAATAGTGTGAATATCCTACTGTCCTATAGTGTGAATATCCTACTGTCCTATAGTGTGAATATCCTACTGTCCTAATAGTGTGAATATCCTACTGTCCTATAGTGTGAATATCCTACTGTCCTATAGTGTGAATATCCTACTGTCCTAATAGTGTGAATATCCTACTGTCCTATAGTGTGAATATCCTACTGTCCTATAGTGTGAATATCCTACTGTCCTATAGTGTGAATATCCTACTGTCCTATAGTGTGAATATCCTACTGTCCTATAGTGTGAATATCCTACTGTCCTATAGTGTGAATATCCTACTGTCCTATAGTGTGAATATCCTACTGTCCTATAGTGTGAATATCCTACTGTCCTATAGTGTGAATATCCTACTGTCCTATAGTGTGATGTCCTATATGTGAATATCCTACTGTCCTATAGTGTGAATATCCTACTGTCCTATAGTGTGAATATCCTACTGTCCTATAGTGTGGAATATCCTACTGTCCTATCAGTGTGAATATCCTACTGTCCTATAGTGTGAATATCCTACTGTCCTAATAGTGTGAATATCCTACTGTCCTATAGTGTGAATATCCTACTGTCCTATAGTGTGAATATCCTACTGTCCTATAGTGTGAATATCCTACTGTCCTATAGTGTGAATATCCTACTGTCCTATAGTGTGAATATCCTACTGTCCTATAGTGTGAATATCCTACTGTCCTATAGTGTGAATATCCTACTGTCCTAATAGTGTGAATATCCTACTGTCCTATAGTGTGAATATCCTACTGTCCTAATAGTGTGAATATCCTACTGTCCTAATAGTGTGAATATCCTACTGTCCTATAGTGTGAATATCCTACTGTCCTATAGTGTGAATATCCGACTAAGAAGTATCATTCCTATAGTGACTGTCCTAATAGTGTGAATATCCTACTGTCCTATAGTGTGAATATCCTACTGTCCTATAGTGTGAATATCCTACTGTCCTAATAGTGTGAATATCCTACTGTCCTATAGTGTGAATATCCTACTGTCCTATAGTGTGAATATCCTACTGTCCTATAGTGTGAATATCCTACTGTCCTATAGTGTGAATATCCTACTGTCCTATAGTGTGAATATCCTACTGTCCTATAGTGTGAATATCCTACTGTCCTATAGTGTGAATATCCTACTGTCCTAATAGTGTGAATATCCTACTGTCCTATAGTGTGAATATCCTACTGTCCTATAGTGTGAATATCCTACTGTCCTATAGTGTGAATATCCTACTGTCCTAATAGTGTGAATATCCTACTGTCCTAATAGTGTGAATATCCTACTGTCCTATAGTGTGAATATCCTACTGTCCTAATAGTGTGAATATCCTACTGTCCTATAGTGTGAATATCCTACTGTCCGTCCTATAGTGTGAATATCCTACTGTCCTATAGTGTGAATATCCTACTGTCCTATAGTGTGAATATCCTACTGTCCTATAGTGTGAATATCCTACTGTCCTATAGTGTGAATATCCTACTGTCCTATAGTGTGAATATCCTACTGTCCTATAGTGTGAATATCCTACTGTCCTATAGTGTGAATATCCTACTGTCCTATAGTGTGAATATCCTACTGTCCTATAGTGTGAATATCCTACTGTCCTATAGTGTGAATATCCTACTGTCCTATAGTGTGAATATCCTACTGTCCTATAGTGTGAATATCCTACTGTCCTATAGTGTGAATATCCTACTGTCCTATAGTGTGAATATCCTACTGTCCTATAGTGTGAATATCCTACTGTCCTATAGTGTGAATATCCTACTGTCCTATAGTGTGAATATCCTACTGTCCTATAGTGTGAATATCCTACTGTACTGTCCTATAGTGTGAATATCCTACTGTCCTATAGTGTGAATATCCTACTGTCCTATAGTGTGAATATCCTACTGTCCTATAGTGTGAATATCCTACTGTCCTATAGTGTGAATATCCTACTGTCCTATAGTGTGAATATCCTACTGTCCTATAGTGTGAATATCCTACTGTCCTATAGTGTGAATATCCTACTGTCCTATAGTGTGAATATCCTACTGTCCTAATAGTGTGAATATCCTACTGTCCTATAGTGTGAATATCCTACTGTCCTATAGTGTGAATATCCTACTGTCCTATAGTGTGAATATCCTACTGTCCTATAGTGTGAATATCATACTGTCCTATAGTGTGAATATCCTACTGTCCTATAGTGTGAATATCCTACTGTCCTAATAGTGTGAATATCCTACTGTCCTATAGTGTGAATATCCTACTGTCCTAATAGTGTGAATATCCTACTGTCCTATAGTGTGAATATCCTACTGTCCTAATAGTGTGAATATCCTACTGTCCTATAGTGTGAATATCCTACTGTCCTATAGTGTGAATATCCTACTGTCCTATAGTGTGAATATCCTACTGTCCTATAGTGTGAATATCCTACTGTCCTAATAGTGTGAATATCCTACTGTCCTATAGTGTGAATATCCTACTGTCCTATAGTGTGAATATCCTACTGTCCTAATAGTGTGAATATCCTACTGTCCTATAGTGTGAATATCCTACTGTCCTATAGTGTGAATATCCTACTGTCCTATAGTGTGAATATCCTACTGTCCTATAGTGTGAATATCCTACTGTCCTATAGTGTGAATATCCTACTGTCCTATAGTGTGAATATCCTACTGTCCTATAGTGTGAATATCCTACTGTCCTATAGTGTGAATATCCTACTGTCCTATAGTGTGAATATCCTACTGTCCTATAGTGTGAATATCCTACTGTCCTAATAGTGTGAATATCCTACTGTCCTAATAGTGTGAATATCCTACTGTCCTAATAGTGTGAATATCCTACTGTCCTATAGTGTGAATATCCTACTGTCCTATAGTGTGAATATCCTACTGTCCTATAGTGTGAATATCCTACTGTCCTATAGTGTGAATATCCTACTGTCCTATAGTGTGAATATCCTACTGTCCTATAGTGTGAATATCCTACTGTCCTATAGTGTGAATATCCTACTGTCCTATAGTGTGAATATCCTACTGTCCTATAGTGTGAATATCCTACTGTCCTAATAGTGTGAATATCCTACTGTCCTATAGTGTGAATATCCTACTGTCCTATAGTGTGAATATCCTACTGTCCTATAGTGTGAATATCCTACTGTCCTATAGTGTGAATATCCTACTGTCCTATAGTGTGAATATCCTACTGTCCTATAGTGTGAATATCCTACTGTCCTATAGTGTGAATATCCTACTGTCCTATAGTGTGAATATCCTACTGTCCTATAGTTAGTGTGAATATCCTACTGTCCTATAGTGTGAATATCCTACTGTCCTATAGTGTGAATATCCTACTGTCCTATAGTGTGAATATCCTACTGTCCTATAGTGTGAATATCCTACTGTCCTATAGTGTGAATATCCTACTGTCCTATAGTGTGAATATCCTACTGTCCTATAGTGTGAATATCCTACTGTCCTATAGTGTGAATATCCTACTGTCCTATAGTGTGAATATCCTACTGTCCTATAGTGTGAATATCCTACTGTCCTATAGTGTGAATATCCTACTGTCCTATAGTGTGAATATCCTACTGTCCTATAGTGTGAATATCCTACTGTCCTATAGTGTGAATATCCTACTGTCCTATAGTGTGAATATCCTACTGTCCTATAGTGTGAATATCCTACTGTCCTAATAGTGTGAATATCCTACTGTCCTAATAGTGTGAATATCCTACTGTCCTAATAGTGTGAATATCCTACTGTCCTATAGTGTGAATATCCTACTGTCCTATAGTGTGAATATCCTACTGTCCTATAGTGTGAATATCCTACTGTCCTATAGTGTGAATATCCTACTGTCCTATAGTGTGAATATCCTACTGTCCTATAGTGTGAATATCCTACTGTCCTATAGTGTGAATATCCTACTGTCCTATAGTGTGAATATCCTACTGTCCTATAGTGTGAATATCCTACTGTCCTATAGTGTGAATATCCTACTGTCCTATAGTGTGAATATCCTACTGTCCTATAGTGTGAATATCCTACTGTCCTATAGTGTGAATATCCTACTGTCCTATAGTGTGAATATCCTACTGTCCTATAGTGTGAATATCCTACTGTCCTATAGTGTGAATATCCTACTGTCCTATAGTGTGAATATCCTACTGTCCTATAGTGTGAATATCCTACTGTCCTATAGTGTGAATATCCTACTGTCCTATAGTGTGAATATCCTACTGTCCTATAGTGTGAATATCCTATCCTACTGTCCTATAGTGTGAATATCCTACTGTCCTAATAGTGTGAATATCCTACTGTCCTAATAGTGTGAATATCCTACTGTCCTATAGTGTGAATATCCTACTGTCCTATAGTGTGAATATCCTACTGTCCTATAGTGTGAATATCCTACTGTCCTATAGTGTGAATATCCTACTGTCCTATAGTGTGAATATCCTACTGTCCTATAGTGTGAATATCCTACTGTCCTATAGTGTGAATATCCTACTGTCCTATAGTGTGAATATCCTACTGTCCTATAGTGTGAATATCCTACTGTCCTAATAGTGTGAATATCCTACTGTCCTATAGTGTGAATATCCTACTGTCCTATAGTGTGAATATCCTACTGTCCTATAGTGTGAATATCCTACTGTCCTATAGTGTGAATATCCTACTGTCCTATAGTGTGAATATCCTACTGTCCTATAGTGTGAATATCCTACTGTCCTATAGTGTGAATATCCTATCCTACTGTCCTATAGTGTGAATATCCTACTGTCCTATAGTGTGAATATCCTACTGTCCTATAGTGTGAATATCCTACTGTCCTATAGTGTGAATATCCTACTGTCCTATAGTGTGAATATCCTACTGTCCTAATAGTGTGAATATCCTACTGTCCTATAGTGTGAATATCCTACTGTCCTATAGTGTGAATATCCTACTGTCCTATAGTGTGAATATCCTACTGTCCTATAGTGTGAATATCCTACTGTCCTATAGTGTGAATATCCTACTGTCCTATAGTGTGAATATCCTACTGTCCTAATAGTGTGAATATCCTACTGTCCTATAGTGTGAATATCCTACTGTCCTATAGTGTGAATATCCTACTGTCCTATAGTGTGAATATCCTACTGTCCTATAGTGTGAATATCCTACTGTCCTATAGTGTGAATATCCTACTGTCCTATAGTGTGAATATCCTACTGTCCTATAGTGTGAATATCCTACTGTCCTATAGTGTGAATATCCTACTGTCCTATAGTGTGAATATCCTACTGTCCTAATAGTGTGAATATCCTACTGTCCTATAGTGTGAATATCATACTGTCCTATAGTGTGAATATCCTACTGTCCTAATAGTGTGAATATCCTACTGTCCTAATAGTGTGAATATCCTACTGTCCTAATAGTGTGAATATCCTACTGTCCTATAGTGTGAATATCCTACTGTCCTAATAGTGTGAATATCCTACTGTCCTATAGTGTGAATATCCTACTGTCCTATAGTGTGAATATCCTACTGTCCTAATAGTGTGAATATCCTACTGTCCTAATAGTGTGAATATCCTACTGTCCTATAGTGTGAATATCCTACTGTCCTATAGTGTGAATACCCTACTGTCAGGGCGTGTTGTAGGTGTAATGTAGGAATCAAACGCAGGACTCAGACTGAATGTTCCAAAAGCTGTATTACTGGCCAAACTAAGGCAACAGGACAACTTAGCCCGAAAGCGAAAAAACACGCACGAAGGCGAAAGGTAATTGCGCACAAACAGGTGCGACAAAATGTAACTGTGCACACACAGGTGCGAAAATGCTCCAGCGCAGTGGAGAATAAGCTCAACCGAGCAAAACACAATACTGACGGAAATAATTACACACAACACTAGACAAACACAACGAGAAACTTATAGGACACTAATTACGCCAAAACAGAAACAGGTGTGGAAACAAACAGACAAAAGCAAACGAACATGAAACATATAGCGGTGGCAGCTAGAATTCCGGAGACGACGAACGCCGAAACCTGCCCGAACAAGGGAGAGAGGCAGCCTCGGCCGAAACCGTGACACCTACTGTCCTATAGTGTGAATATCCTACTCCATGGGAGGGCAGGGCACAATTGTTATTAGCCTACAGTACATATATTTAATAATAAATTCCCTCAAGTGGGGGGGCACAAGCATTTTTGGGTGCGGGCCCGGCCCCCTATGGCCCGCCCATAGCGACGGGTGTGCTGTGTACCAGACCCGTCGCCAGACCTCAGTCTTAAGGGGGGCATATGAAATGCATGGGAGGGCAGGGCACCTATGGCCCGCCCATAGCGACGGGTGTGCTGTGTACCAGACCCGTCGCCAGACCTCAGGGCAGGGCACCTATGGCCCGCCCATAGCGACGGGTGTGCTGTGTACCATGTGTATCCTGTGCATACGACTAATAGACTGGAATGGACTAATAATTAATGGAAGGCAAACAATAAGCAGCAAGAGATTTCACTGAGAGTCAGGAACAAAAACAGGATTCATCTCAATCTCAACACAATGTCGCTATATTCAATATACTATATTCAGTCAGCTTCCAGCTCACACTTCATGTCATTTCTTAGTACTGAGAGAGTTTCTTCAAGAGGAAGTGGTTTTGTTGATGGGCTCAATGTGAGACAGCATTGTTTCCTAAGAGAACCAGTAATGAGAACTCAGTATCCATGGTGCAACAATTAGAAGAGCAAGGTTGAAAACCAAGTCAACTGTTAAGAGAAGCCAATGTCTTTACTAACCTAGACATGAACAGGGGCCAATGTCTTTACTATTCCAGACATGAACAGGAGCCAATGTCTTTACTAATCTAGACATGAACAGGAGCCAATGTCTTTACTAATCTAGACATGAACAGGAGCCAATGTCTTTACTAATCTAGACATGAACAGGAGCCAATGTCTTTACTAATCTAGACATGAACAGGAGCCAATGTCTTTACTAATCTAGACATGAACAGGAGCCAATGTCTTTACTAATCCAGACATGAACAGGAGCCAATGTCTTTACTATTCCAGACATGAACAGGAGCCAATGTCTTTACTATTCCAGACATGAACAGGAGCCAATGTCTTTACTACTCCAGACATGAACAGGAGCCAATGTCTTTACTAATCTAGACATGAACAGGAGCCAATGTCTTTACTAATCCAGACATGAACAGGAGCCAATGTGGCATAGCAGTGCGGTCGTGTTTTCTGTAGTGTCCTCATGTAAATAGCAACTTTTTTTTTTCGTATATATTTCTCAATCTCACTTTCCATCCTTTAACTAAATATACTTTCCTGCAACCCTCCTCACCCAATGTGGAACGGATTCTATTATTTCTTCATACATTTTTATCCAGAACCTCTGGCTGAAACTAGCCAGCTAGCCAGCTAACTAGCTACTTGCTATTAGCCACCGTTAGCGGTCTTCACCATTGTCCGTGGCCTGCACTACCTACCAGCCAGCTCTCGCCTGGACAATTATCGGCCAGTCTGCACATCGTGCTATCGAGCCAGAGCATATCGGATTTTCTGCCGGAATTACTGAATCACTGGACCTTAACACCGGATCATCGCAACTAGCTAGCTGCAACCGAATGGCTGTTGTCTAATCACCACTGTCCTGAAGCTAACTCCAGTTAGCCTTGAGCTAGCCTCAAGATGTGGTTTCAACAGGCTTCCCGTTGCGACGACCACGAAGATCCATCTGCTAGCCCCGGCCCGCTAGCACACGCAATCAACAGCCGTGCCTGTAGCATAGCAGCCACTGAACTGCTCCTGGACTCACCTATTGCTGTTCACTGGACCTTATGATCACTCAGCTACACAGCTGATGCCTGCTGGACTGTTCCTTTATACGGTACCCCATCCTGTTTAGCCTCAGCTCAAACTTTATCGCCATTACCAGTTGTTGTCTTAGCTCTCTCGAATTTACATTTACGTCATTTAGCAGACGCTCTTATCCAGAGCGACTTACAGTTAGCACATACATTATTTTATCGAACCCACAACCCTGGCGTTGCAAACGCCATGCTCTACCAAATGAGCTACATCCCCTGCCGGCCATTCCCTCCCCTACCCTGGACGACGCTGGGCCAATTGTGCGCCGCCCCATGGGTCTCCCGGTCGCAGCCGGCTACGACAGAGCCTGGATTCGAACCAGGATCTCTAGTGGCACAGCTAGCACTGCGATGCAGTGCCTTAGACCACTGCGCCACTCGGGAGACTAATAACACCTGTGACGAATAACACCTGTGACTGCTTTATGCCTCTCTCCCATGTCAATATGCCTTGCCTATTGCTGTTCCAGTTAGTTCTAACTGTACTTTTTCAATGTAGAGATTACCAGTCCTGCTCAACCTGTCTCAGATAGATACTTTGTCCCACCCACCCCACACGCGGAGACCAAACTGTTACAGACCTATATCCATCCTGCCCTGCCCTTCGAAATAATTTGAAAGCCAAGTTAACAAACAGATCACCGAACATTTAGAATCCCACCGTACCTTCTCCGCTATGCAATCTGGTTTCTGAGCTGATCATGGGTGCACCTCAGCCATGCTCAAGGTCCTAAACTATATAATAACCACAATCGATAAAAGACAGTACTGTGCAGCCGTCTTCATTGACCTGGCCAAGGCTTTTGACTCTGTCAATCACCGCATTCTTATTGGCAGACTAAATAGCCTTGGTTTCTCAAATGACTGCCTCGCCTGGTTCACCAACTACTTCTCAGATAGAGTTCAATGTGTCAAATGGGAGGGCCTGTTGTCTGGACCTCTGGCAGTCTCTATGGGGGTGCCACAGGGTTCAATTCTTGGGCCGACTCTATTCTCTGTGTATATCAATGATGTCGCTCTTGCTGCTGGTGACTCTCAGATCCACCTCTACGCAGACGACACCATTTTGTATACATCTGGCACTTCATTGGACACTGTGTTAACAAACCTCCAAACAAGCTTCAATGCCATACAACACTCCTTCAGTAGCCTCCAACTGCTCTTAAACGCTAGTAAAACTAAATGCATGCTCTTCAATCGAACGCTGCTTGCACCCGCCTGCCCGACTAGAATCACTGCTCTCGGCGGCTCTGACTTAGAGTATGTGGACAACTACAAATACCTAGGTGTCTGGTTAGACTGTAAACTCTCCATTCAGACTCACATTAAGCATTTTCAATCCAAAGTTAAATCTAGAATCGGCTTCCTATTTCGCAACAAAGCCTCCTTCACTCATGCTGCTAAACATGCAAATTGGATGTAGTCTATCACAGTGCCATCCGTTTTGTCTCCAAAGCCCCATATAATACCCACCACTGTGACCTGTACGCTCTTGTTGGCTGGTCCTCACTACATATTCGTCGCCAAACCCACTGGCTCCAGGCCATCTATAAATCACTGCTAGGCAAATCCCCGCCTTATCTTAGCTCATTGGTCACCATAGCAGCACCCACCCGTAGTCTGCGCTCCAGCAGGTATATCTCACTGGTCATCCCCAAAGCCAACACCTCCTTTGGTCGCCATTCCTTCCAGTTCTCTGCTGCCAATGACTGGAACGAATTGCAAAAATCTCTGAAGCTGGAGACTCTTATCTCCCTCACTAACTTTAAGCATCAGTTGTCAGAGCACCTTACCGATCACTGCACCTGTACACAGCCCATCTGAAATTAGCCCACCCAACTACCTCATCCCCATATTGTTATTTACATTGTTATTTATTTTGCTCATTTGCACCCCAGTATCTCTATTTGCACATCATCTTCTGTACATATATCACTCCAGTGTTAATACTAAATTATAATTGTAATTATTTTGCACTATGGCCTATTTATTGCCTTACCTCCATAACTTACTACATTTGCACACACTGTATATATATTTTCTATTGTGTTATTGACTGTATGTTTTGTTTTACCCCATATGTAACTCTGTGTTGTTTTTATTGCACTGCTTTGCTTTATCTTGGCCAGGTCGCAGTTGTAAATGAGAACTTGTTCTCAACTGGTTTACCTGGTTAAAGTATGAACATTTATGCATTCACTAACTGTAAGTGGCTCTGGATAAGAGCGTCTGCTAAATGACTCACTAACTGTAAGTGGCTCTGGATAAGAGCGTTCTGCTAAATGACTCACTAACTGTAAGTGGCTCTGGATAAGAGCGTCTGCTAAATGACTCACTAACTGTAAGTGGCTCTGGATAAGAGCGTCTGCTAAATGACTCACTAACTGGAAGTGGCTCTGGATAAGAGCGTCTGCTAAATGACTCACTAACTGGAAGTGGCTCTGGATAAGAGCGTCTGCTAAATGACTCACTAACTGTAAGTGGCTCTGGATAAGAGCGTCTGCTAAATGACTCACTAACTGTAAGTGGCTCTGGATAAGAGCGTCTGCTAAATGACTCACTAACTGTAAGTGGCTCTGGATAAGAGCGTCTGCTAAATGACTCACTAACTGTAAGTGGCTCTGGATAAGAGCGTCTGCTAAATGACTCACTAACTGTAAGTGGCTCTGGATAAGAGCGTTCTGCTAAATGACTCACTAACTGTAAGTGGCTCTGGATAAGAGCGTCTGCTAAATGACTCACTAACTGTAAGTGGCTCTGGATAAGAGCGTCTGCTAAATGACTCACTAACTGGAAGTGGCTCTGGATAAGAGCGTCTGCTAAATGACTCACTAACTGGAAGTGGCTCTGGATAAGAGCGTCTGCTAAATGACTCACTAACTGTAAGTGGCTCTGGATAAGAGCGTCTGCTAAATGACTCACTAACTGTAAGTGGCTCTGGATAAGAGCGTCTGCTAAATGACTCACTAACTGTAAGTGGCTCTGGATAAGAGCGTCTGCTAAATGACTCACTAACTGGAAGTCTGTGAACAGTAGCCCATGCCTTTAGTACTCTAGATATTTATATTATTTCTGTTCAGTGTCCAATGCATTGCTCTTCCACGCGTCATATCGATTCAGACCCTTTCCCTGTGTGAACACTGTTTCTAGCTCCGTCCACAACTTCTGGACTTCTCCGTACTGCTTTTTGCTACCTGACAAACTTTTCGCTTTTTACTTTAAATATCAGTTTAATCAGAATCTGCATTTAACACATTTACCAACGTCTTAGTTTGTTCTCACTCTACTTTTTCACCCCGGACGCTTTATCTGGACATGGTTCTACAGGACCTCCACCAGCTGAAAAAGCTAAGTAGTAACATCTACAACTTATCCAGAACGCTGCAGCCCGTTTGGTGTTCAACCTTCCCAAGTTCTCTCATGTCACCACGCTCCTCCGCACACTCCACTGGCTTCCAGTTGAAGCTCGCATCTGCTGACGTAAAGGCTTCATACACCCTGTTACCTGTCTGTCAATAGACTTCATACACCCTGTTACCTGTCTGTCAATAGACTTCATACACCCTGTTACCTGTCTGTCAATAGACTTCATACACCCTGTTACCTGTCTGTCAATAGACTTCATACACACCCTGTTACCTGTCTGTCAATAGACTTCATACATCCTGTTACCTGTCTGTCAATAGACTTCATACACCCTGTTACCTGTCTGTCAATAGACTTCATACACACCCTGTTACCTGTCTGTCAATAGACTTCATACATCCTGTTACCTGTCTGTCAATAGATAGACTTCATACACCCTGTTACCTGTCTGTCAATAGACTTCATACACCCTGTTACCTGTCTGTCAATAGACTTCATACACACCCTGTTACCTGTCTGTCAATAGACTTCATACACCCTGTTACCTGTCTGTCAATAGACTTCATACACACCCTGTTACCTGTCTGTCAATAGACTTCATACATCCTGTTACCTGTCTGTCAATAGACTTCATACACCCTGTTACCTGTCTGTCAATAGACTTCATACACCCTGTTACCTGTCTGTCAATAGACTTCATACATCCTGTTACCTGTCTGTCAATAGACTTCATACACCCTGTTACCTGTCTGTCAATAGACTTCATACACCCTGTTACCTGTCTGTCAATAGACTTCATACATCCTGTTACCTGTCTGTCAATAGACTTCATTCACACCCTGTTACCTGTCTGTCAATAGACTTCATACACACCCTGTTACCTGTCTGTCAATAGACTTCATACACCCTGTTACCTTACCTGTCTGTCAATAGACTTCATACACCCTGTTACCTGTCTGTCAATAGACTTCATACACCCTGTTACCTGTCTGTCAATAGACTTCATACACCCTGGTACCTGTCTGTCAATAGACTTCATACACACCCTGTTACCTGTCTGTCAATAGACTTCATACACCCTGTTACCTGTCTGTCAATAGACTTCATACACCCTGTTACCTGTCTGTCAATAGACTTCATACACCCTGTTACCTGTCTGTCAATAGACTTCATACACCCTGTTACCTGTCTGTCAATAGACTTCATACACCCTGGTACCTGTCTGTCAATAGACTTCATACACCCTGTTACCTGTCTGTCAATAGACTTCATACATCCTGTTACCTGTCTGTCAATAGACTTCATACACCCTGTTACCTGTCTGTCAATAGACTTCATACACCCTGTTACCTGTCTGTCAATAGACTTCATACACACCCTGTTACCTGTCTGTCAATAGACATCATACACCCTGTTACCTGTCTGTCAATAGACTTCATACATCCTGTTACCTGTCTGTCAATAGACTTCATTCACACCCTGTTACCTGTCTGTCAATAGACTTCATACACACCCTGTTACCTGTCTGTCAATAGACTTCATACACCCTGTTACCTGTCTGTCAATAGACTTCATACACCCTGGTACCTGTCTGTCAATAGACTTCATACACACCATGTTACCTGTCTGTCAATAGACTTCATACACACCCTGTTACCTGTCTGTCAATAGACTTCATACACCCTGTTACCTGTCTGTCAATAGACTTCATACACCCTGTTACCTGTCTGTCAATAGACTTCATACACCCTGTTACCTGTCTGTCAATAGACTTCATACACCCTGTTACCTGTCTGTCAATAGACTTCATACACCCTGTTACCTGTCTGTCAATAGACTTCATACACCCTGTTACCTGTCTGTCAATAGACTTCATACACCCTGGTACCTGTCTGTCAATAGACTTCATACACACCCTGTTACCTGTCTGTCAATAGACTTCATACATCCTGTTACCTGTCTGTCAATAGACTTCATACACCCTGTTACCTGTCTGTCAATAGACTTCATACACCCTGTTACCTGTCTGTCAATAGACTTCATACACCCTGTTACCTGTCTGTCAATAGACTTCATACATCCTGTTACCTGTCTGTCAATAGACTTCAATCACACACTGTTACCTGTCTGTCAATAGACTTCATACACACCCTGTTACCTGTCTGTCAATAGACTTCATACACCCTGTTACCTGTCTGTCAATAGACTTCATACACCCTGTTACCTGTCTGTCAATAGACTTCATACACCCTGGTACCTGTCTGTCAATAGACTTCATACACCCTGTTACCTGTCTGTCAATAGACTTCATACACCCTGTTACCTGTCTGTCAATATACTTCATACACACCCTGTTACCTGTCTGTCAATAGACTTCATACACCCTGTTACCTGTCTGTCAATAGACTTCATACACCCTGTTACCTGTCTGTCAATATACTTCATACACACCCTGTTACCTGTCTGTCAATAGACTTCATACACCCTGTTACCTGTCTGTCAATAGACTTCATACACACCCTGTTACCTGTCTGTCAATAGACTTCATACACCCTGTTACCTGTCTGTCAATAGACTTCATACACCCTGTTACCTGTCTGTCAATAGACTTCATACACCCTGTTACCTGTCTGTCAATAGACTTCATACACACCCTGTTACCTGTGTGTCAATAGACTTCATACACCCTGTTACCTGTCTGTCAATAGACTTCATACACCCTGTTACCTGTCTGTCAATAGACTTCATACATCCTGTTACCTGTCTGTCAATAGACTTCATACACCCTGTTACCTGTCTGTCAATAGACTTCATACACCCTGTTACCTGTCTGTCAATAGACTTCATACACACCCTGTTACCTGTCTGTCAATAGACTTCATACACACCCTGTTACCTGTCTGTCAATAGACTTCATACACCCTGTTACCTGTCTGTCAATAGACTTCATACACCCTGTTATCTGTCTGTCAATAGACCTTATACACCCTGTCCCTGTCTGTCAATAGACTTCATACACACCCTGTTACCTGTCTGTCAATAGACTTCATACACCCTGTTACCTGTCTGTCAATAGACTTCATACATCCTGTTACCTGTCTGTCAATAGACTTCATACACACCCTGTTACCTGTCTGTCAATAGACTTCATACATCCTGTTATCTGTCTGTCAATAGACTTCATACACCCTGTTACCTGTCTGTCAATAGACTTCATACACCCTGTTACCTGTCTGTCAATAGACTTCATACACACCCTGTTACCTGTCTGTCAATAGACTTCATACACCCTGTTACCTGTCTGTCAATAGACTTCATACACCCTGTTACCTGTCTGTCAATAGACTTCATACACCCTGTTACCTGTCTGTCAATAGACTTCATACACCCTGTTACCTGTCTGTCAATAGTAGACTTCATACACCCTGTTACCTGTCTGTCAATAGACTTCATACACCCTGGTACCTGTCTGTCAATAGACTTCATACACCCTGTTACCTGTCTGTCAATAGACTTCATACATCCTGTTACCTGTCTGTCAATAGACTTCATACACCCTGTTACCTGTCTGTCAATAGACTTCATACACCCTGTTACCTGTCTGTCAATAGACTTCATACATCCTGTTACCTGTCTGTCAATAGACTTCATTCACACCCTGTTACCTGTCTGTCAATAGACTTCATACACACCCTGTTACCTGTCTGTCAATAGACTTCATACACCCTGTTACCTGTCTGTCAATAGACTTCATACACCCTGTTACCTGTCTGTCAATAGACTTCATACACCCTGGTACCTGTCTGTCAATAGACTTCATACACACCCTGTTACCTGTCTGTCAATAGACTTCATACATCCTGTTACCTGTCTGTCAATAGACTTCATACATCCTGTTACCTGTCTGTCAATAGACTTCATACACCCTGTTACCTGTCTGTCAATAGACTTCATACACCCTGTTACCTGTCTGTCAATAGACTTCATACATCCTGTTACCTGTCTGTCAATAGACTTCATTCACACCCTGTTACCTGTCTGTCAATAGACTTCATACACACCCTGTTACCTGTCTGTCAATAGACTTCATACACCCTGTTACCTGTCTGTCAATAGACTTCATACACCCTGTTACCTGTCTGTCAATAGACTTCATACACCCTGTTACCTGTCTGTCAATAGACTTCATACACCCTGGTACCTGTCTGTCAATAGACTTCATACACACCCTGTTACCTGTCTGTCAATAGACTTCATACACCCTGTTACCTGTCTGTCAATAGACTTCATACACACCCTGTTACCTGTCTGTCAATAGACTTCATACACCCTGTTACCTGTCTGTCAATAGACTTCATACACCCTGTTACCTGTCTGTCAATAGACTTCATACACACCACACCCTGTTACCTGTCTGTCAATAGACTTCATACACCCTGTTACCTGTCTGTCAATAGACTTCATACACACCCTGTTACCTGTCTGTCAATAGACTTCATACACCCTGTTACCTGTCTGTCAATAGACTTCATACACCCTGTTACCTGTCTGTCAATAGACTTCATACACCCTGTTACCTGTCTGTCAATAGACTTCATACACACCCTGTTACCTGTGTGTCAATAGACTTCATACACCCTGTTACCTGTCTGTCAATAGACTTCATACACCCTGTTACCTGTCTGTCAATAGACTTCATACATCCTTTTACCTGTCTGTCAATAGACTTCATACACCCTGTTACCTGTCTGTCAATAGACTTCATACACCCTGTTACCTGTCTGTCAATAGACTTCATACACCCTGTTACCTGTCTGTCAATAGACTTCATACACCCTGTTACCTGTCTGTCAATAGACTTCATACACCCTGGTACCTGTCTGTCAATAGACTTCACTTCATACACACCCTGTTACCTGTCTGTCAATAGACTTCATACATCCTGTTACCTGTCTGTCAATAGACTTCATACACCCTGTTACCTGTCTGTCAATAGACTTCATACACACTGTTACCTGTCTGTCAATAGACTTCATACACCCTGTTACCTGTCTGTCAATAGACTTCATACATCCTGTTACCTGTCTGTCAATAGACTTCATACACCCTGTTACCTGTCTGTCAATAGACTTCATACACCCTGTTACCTGTCTGTCAATAGACTTCATACACCCTGTTACCTGTCTGTCAATAGACTTCATACACCCTGTTACCTGTCTGTCAATAGACTTCATACACCCTGTTACCTGTCTGTCAATAGGCTTCATGTAGGCAATGAAAATGCCACAGGTCAATGAGACCTGGTTTCCCATCAGTGCTTTACAAGTAAAGATCCTCCCACACAGACAGACACACAGTATTGCTCACTAGTAAAGATCCTCCCACACAGACAGACACACAGTATTGCTCACTAGTAAAGATCCTCCCACACAGACAGACACACAGTATTGCTCACTAGTAAAGATCCTCCCACACAGACAGACACACAGTATTGCTCACTAGTAAAGATCCTCCCACACAGACAGACACACAGTATTGCTCACTAGTAAAGATCCTCCCACACAGACAGACACACAGTATTGCTCACTAGTAAAGATCCTCCCACACAGACAGACACACAGTATTGCTCACTAGTAAAGATCCTCCCACACAGACAGACACACAGTATTGCTCACTAGCTGGGACTGTGGGAGTCTTACCACAGCGGTCTCTGATGACCAGGTGTTATGAAGTGTAACAACAGTCTTACCACAGCGGTCTCTGATGACCAGGTGTTATGTGTTATGAAGTGTAACAACAGTCTTACCACAGCGGTCTCTGATGACCAGGTTGCGTCCCTCCTTCAGGTTGATAGAGAGGAGGAAGGTCCTCTGGGTCTCTCTGGTGCTTTCTGATACACTCAGCATCTCAGTAGGACTCCCCATCTCAAACTGCTGGAGTACATAGATGAAGGGTCACTTATATATTTCTAGATTCATTATCCAAGTCCTGGATTCTCCAGAATAAACCACAACTCAGTAGACTTCCATAAATACAGGTAGCTGCCAAAGTAAAGGAAACACTTGAGTAAATGAGGGATACAAAGTATATTGAAAGCAGTAACCACAGGTGTGGTTCCTGAGTTCATTAAGTAATTAAAACATCCCATAATGCTTAGGGTCATGTAGAACACGTCCAGTTGTTATTTTGGCTTCCATGGCTAGAAGAAGAGATCTCAGTGACTTAGAAAGAGGGGTCTCAAAGGACCATAGGGGGATTAAAGGGCGTGTCTCAGTCACCAGATCTCAACCCAATTGAACACTTCTGGGAGATTCTGGAGCGGCGCCTGAGACAGCGTATTCCACCACCATGAACAAAACACCAAATGATGGAATGTATCATGGAAGAATGGAGTCTCATCCCTCCAATAGAGTTCCAGACACTCATAGTAAAAACGGTTCCAAAAAGGTTTTTCGGCTGTCCCCATAGGAGAACCCTTGGGTTCCATGTAGAACACTCTGTAGAAAGGGTTCTACCTGCAACCAAAAAGGGTTCTTCAAAGAGTTCTCCTATGGGGACAGCCGAAGAACCCTTGCAGGTTCTACATAGCACCTTTTTTCTAAGAGTGTATGACAAGGCGAATTGAAGCTGTTCTGGCTCGTGGCCCAACGCCCTATTCAGACACTTTATGTTGGTACACTATATGTACAAAAGTATGGGACACCCCTTCAAATTAGTGGATTCAGCTATTTCAGCCACACCCTTTGCTGACAGGTGTATAAAATAAAGCACACAGCCATGCAATCTCCATAGACAAACATTGGCAGTAGAATGGCCTTACTGAAGAGCCCAGCGACTTTCAACATGGCACCGTCATAGGATGCCACCTTTCCAACAAGTCAGTTCGTAAAATGTTGCCCTGCTAGAGCTGACCCGGTCAACTGTAAGTGCTGTTGTTGTGAAGTGGAAACGTCTAGGAGCAACAACGGCTCAGCCGCGAAGTGGTAGGCCACACAAGCTCACAGAACGGGACCGCCGAGTGCTGAAGCGTGTAGCACGTAAAAATCGTCTGTCCTCGGTTGCAACACTCACTACCGAGTTCCAAACTGCCTCTGGAAGCAAGGTCAGCACAATAGTTTTCGTCGGGTAGCTTCATGAAATGGGTTTCCATGGCCGAGCAGACGCACACAGGCCTAAGATCACTGTGCGCAATGCCAAGCGTCGGCTGGAGTGGTGTAAAGCTCACCGCCATTGGACTCTGGAGCAGTGGAAACGCGTTCTTTGGAGTGATGAGTCACGCTTTACCATCTGGCAGTCCGACGTACGAAGCAGGGTTTGGCGGATTCCAGGAGAACGCTACCTGCCCCAATGCATAGTGCCACCTGTAAAGTTTGGTGGAGGAGGAATAATGGTCTGGTGCTGTTTTTCATGGTTCGGGCTAGGCCCCTTAGTTCCAGTGAAGGGAAATCTTAATGATACAGCATACATTGACATTCTAGATGATTCTGTGTTTCCAACTTTGTGGCAACAGTTTGGGGAAGGCCCTTTCCTGTTTCAGCATGACAATGCCCCCGTGCACAAAGTGAGGTCCATACAGGAAAGGTTTATCGAGATCGGTGTGGAAGAACTTGACTGGCATGCACAGAGCCCTGACCTCAACCCCATCGAACACCTTTGGGATGAACTGGAACGCCGACTGCGAGCCAGGCATAATTGCCCAACATCAGTGCCCGACCTCACTAATGCTCTTGTGGCTGAATAGAAGCAAGTCCCCACAGCAATGTTCCAACATCTAGTGGAAAGCCTTCCCAGAAGAGTGGAGGCTGTTATAGCAGCAAAGGGGGGAACAAACTCCATATTAATACCCATGATTTTGGAATGAGATGTTTGACGAGCAGGTGTCCACATACTGTTGGTCATGTAGTGTATTTCTTTATTTTGACAGTTACCTGTATATACTAAACTACAGCTCAACATCAAGTTTCTCAGATACATATTAAGCTTAGCCCTGGAAAGTGTTAATTAGGTTTTTCTATTACATTGTCTTGATGTTTGATCTATTGTCTGAGTACAGGAGTTTTGCTGGCTTTTCTTTGCTGTCTATGTCATTGAGATGCCATGGGTAATACTCATGGGTTTTAAGCCTCACCACCACAATATCAATACATAGAATAAACCCAGGTCCCCTGATACAGCCCAGCTCAGAGCTCTAACTCTGATACAGCCCAGCTCAGAGCTCTAACTCTGATACAGCCCAGCTCAGAGCTCTAACTCTGATACAGCCCAGCTCAGAGCTCTAACCCTGATACAGCCCAGCTCAGAGCTCTAACCCTGATACAGCCCAGCTCAGAGCTCTACTCTAACTCTGATACAGCCCAGCTCAGAGCTCTAACCCTGATACAGCCCAGCTCAGAGCTCTAACTCTGATACAGCCCAGCTCAGAGCTCTAACCCTGATACAGCCCAGCTCAGAGCTCTAACTCTGATACAGCCCAGCTCAGAGCTCTAACCCTGATACAGCCCAGCTCAGAGCTCTAACTCTGATACAGCCCAGCTCAGAGTTCTAACCTTGTCAGTCAGCCAGCCAGCCAGTCAGTCAGTCAACCATCCAGTCAGCCAGTCAGCCAGTGAATCAGCCAATCAGTCAACCATCCAGTCAGTCAGCCAGCGAATCAGCCAGTCAGTCAACCATCCATTTAGTCAGCCAGCGAATCAGCCAGTCAGTCAACCAGCCAGCCAGCCGGCTCAGGTGAACTGTTTTTTATTTTATTTTATTTAACCTTTATTTAACTAGGCAAGTCAGTTAAGAACAAATTATTATTTACAATGACGGCCTACACCGGCCAAACCCAGACGACGCTGGGCCAATTGTGCGCCGCCCTATGGGACTCCCAATCACGGCCGGTTGTGATACAGCCTGGAATCGAACCAGGGGGGTCTGTAGTGACGCCTCAAGCACTGAGATGCAGAGCCTTAGACCGCTGCGCCACTCGGTCTGTAGTGACGCCCCAAGCACTGAGATGCAGAGCCTTAGACCGCTGCGCCCCTCGGTCTGTAGTGACGCCCCAAGCACTGAGATGCAGAGCCTTAGACCGCTGCGCCCCTCGGTCTGTAGTGACGCCCCAAGCACTGAGATGCAGAGCCTTAGACCGCTGCTCCACTCGGTCTGTAGTGACGCCCCAAGCACTGAGATGCAGAGCCTTAGACCGCTGCGCCCCTCGGTCTGTAGTGACGCCCCAAGCACTGAGATGCAGTGCCTTAGACCGCTGCGCCCCTCGGTCTGTAGTGACGCCCCAAGCACTGAGATGCAGTGCCTTAGACCGCTGCGCCACTCGGTCTGTAGTGACGCCTATAGCACTGAGATGCAGTGCCTTAGACCGCTGCTCCACTCGGTCTGTAGTGACGCCCCAAGCACTGAGATGCAGAGCCTTAGCCCGCTGCGCCCCTCGGTCTGTAGTGACGCCCCAAGCACTGAGATGCAGAGCCTTAGCCCGCTGCGCCCCTCGGGAGCCCAGTGGTGAACTATATGGGGAATAGGGATCCATTTGGGACGCAGCGTTAGACTGCTCCATTTGGGACGCAGCGTTAGACTGCTCCGTTTGGCCGTGGTACATTGGGTCCTCGATTCAGAACTTACACTGTTGTTCTCCATGTCTTGTGATGTTTGGGTCTCAAGGTCATGGCTGTCACCGTTCTCCTGTTGAGATAGACACATGTTCATTCCATTAACAAACACAACAGTCATAACCCACCAGATCCAGCATTATCCTGTTATACCAAAGCCTGGGAGAAACAACGGCACAAAGATTTTCAGATCAAGTCCATGTAACAACTTTGACCTATAGTGTAACAGCAAAAGTATCTTGCAGCAACAGGATTTGAAAGTTTAGTCCACAATGTTGCTTATCGGTGGATAGGCTATTAGCTGGACAACAGTAGGGTAGATGAAGAGTGCAATACTGTTAATATAATCATGTGGTAGTGTGGGGTTTCAGTGGATTCATGTAGATCACGAAGCTCATCTGCATTTCCTGCAATGCAGGAAAATGTTCAGCAACAAAAGAGTGATCAAATGAAGCTCCTCCACCTGTAAGCTCTAGCCGGTGCTTGGCAGCCAGTTTCTGTTATTTCCTGTCTTGGATTCTACTCTCCATCTCCATGTAGTTATGAAACATTCCTCTGCTGTGGGATTGAAAGAATGATAAGCCACATAACTGAGATTAATTACTGAAGAATTTGACTTCTCTCTTTGTAGCTGACAAACTACTGCTGCAGTACTGTAATAATAAAACAATCTACTGCTGCAGTACTGTAATAATAAAACAAACTACTGCTGCAGTACTGTAATAATAAAACAATCTACTGCTGCAGTACTGTAATAATAAAACAAACTACTGCTGCAGTACTGTAATAATAAAACTAACTACTGCTGCAGTACTGTAATAATAAAACAAACTACTGCTGCAGTACTGTAATAATAAAACAATCTACTGCTGCAGTACTGTAATAATAAAACTAACTACTGCTGCAGTACTGTAATAATAAAACAAACTACTGCTGCAGTACTGTATTCTGACATTGCTCGTCCTAATATGTATTTATATATTTATTAATTGCATTATTTTACTTTTAGATGTGTGTGTATTGTTATGAATTGTTAGATACTACGGCACTGTTGGAACTAGGAACACAAGCATTTCGCTACACCCGCAATAACATCTGCTAAACACTTGTTTGTGACCAATACAATTTGATTTGATTTGAAGACTAAAACATGTAATACTAAGACTTTGCGATTATTTTTTAAATGAAAAGCGTGTTACAAATGAAATGTATTTATGATGATGCTGATTACTACTACTATTACTACTACTATCCTGTTCCATACACATCAGATGCTGATTACTACTACTACTACTACTACTACTATCCTGTTCCATACACATCAGATGCTGATTACTACTACTACTACTACTATCCTGTTCCATACACATCAGATGCTGATTACTACTACTACTACTACTACTATCCTGTTCCATACACATCAGATGCTGATTACTACTACTACTACTACTACTATCCTGTTCCATACACATCAGATGCTGATTACTACTACTACTACTACTACTACTATCCTGTTCCATACACATCAGATGCTGATTACTACTACTACTACTACTACTATCCTGTTCCATACACATCAGATGCTGATTACTACTACTACTACTACTATCCTGTTCCATACACATCAGATGCTGATTACTACTACTACTACTACTACTATCCTGTTCCATACACATCAGATGCTGATTACTACTACTACTACTATACTACTATCCTGTTCCATACACATCAGATGCTGATTACTACTACTACTACTACTATCCTGTTCCATACACATCAGATGCTGATTACTACTACTACTACTACTACTATCCTGTTCCATACACATCAGATGCTGATTACTACTACTACTACTACTACTACTACTATCCTGTTCCATACACATCAGATGCTGATTACTACTACTACTACTACTATCCTGTTCCATACACATCAGATGCTGATTACTACTACTACTACTACTATCCTGTTCCATACACATCATATGCTGATTACTACTACTACTACTACTATCCTGTTCCATACACATCAGATGCTGATTACTACTACTACTACTATCCTGTTCCATACACATCAGATGCTGATTACTACTACTACTACTACTATCCTGTTCCATACACATCAGATGCTGATTACTACTACTACTACTACTATCCTGTTCCATACACATCAGATGCTGATTACTACTACTACTACTACTACTAACTACTATCCTGTTCCATACACATCAGATGCTGATTACTACTACTACTACTACTACTACTATCCTGTTCCATACACATCAGATGCTGATTACTACTACTACTACTACTACTATCCTGTTCCATACACATCAGATGCTGATTACTACTACTACTACTACTATCCTGTTCCATACACATCAGATGCTGATTACTACTACTACTACTACTACTATCCTGTTCCATACACATCAGATGCTGATTACTACTACTACTACTACTACTATCCTGTTCCATACACATCAGATGCTGATTACTACTACTACTACTACTACTATCCTGTTCCATACACATCAGATGCTGATTACTACTACTACTACTACTACTATCCTGTTCCATACACATCAGATGCTGATTACTACTACTACTACTACTATCCTGTTCCATACACATCAGATGCTGATTACTACTACTACTACTACTATCCTGTTCCATACACATCAGATGCTGATTACTACTACTACTACTACTACTACTACTATCCTGTTCCATACACATCAGATGCTGATTACTACTACTACTACTACTACTATCCTGTTCCATACACATCAGATGCTGATTACTACTACTACTACTACTACTATCCTGTTCCATACACATCAGATGCTGATTACTACTACTACTACTACTACTACTACTATCCTGTTCCATACACATCAGATGCTGATTACTACTACTACTACTACTATCCTGTTCCATACACATCAGATGCTGATTACTACTACTACTACTACTATCCTGTTCCATACACATCAGATGCTGATTACTACTACTACTACTACTACTACTACTATCCTGTTCCATACACATCAGATGCTGATTACTACTACTACTACTACTACTACTATCCTGTTCCATACACATCAGATGCTGATTACTACTACTACTACTACTACTATCCTGTTCCATACACATCAGATGCTGATTACTACTACTACTACTACTATCCTGTTCCATACAGATGCTGATTACTACTACTACTACTACTATCCTGTTCCATACACATCAGATGCTGATTACTACTACTACTACTACTACTACTACTACTACTACTACTACTATCCTGTTCCATACACATCAGATGCTGATTACTACTACTACTACTACTATCCTGTTCCATACACATCAGATGCTGATTACTACTACTACTACTACTACTATCCTGTTCCATACACATCAGATGCTGATTACTACTACTACTACTACTACTATCCTGTTCCATACACATCAGATGCTGATTACTACTACTACTACTACTATCCTGTTCCATACACATCAGATGCTGATTACTACTACTACTACTACTACTATCCTGTTCCATACACATCAGATGCTGATTACTACTACTACTACTACTACTACTACTATCCTGTTCCATACACATCAGATGCTGATTACTACTACTACTACTACTACTATCCTGTTCCATACACATCATATGCTGATTACTACTACTACTCCTGTTCCATACACATCAGATGCTGATTACTACTACTACTACTACTACTACTACTATCCTGTTCCATACACATCAGATGCTGATTACTACTACTACTACTACTACTACTATCCTGTTCCATACACATCAGATGCTGATTACTACTACTACTACTACTACTACTACTACTATCCTGTTCCATACACATCAGATGCTGATTACTACTACTACTACTACTACTATCCTGTTCCATACACATCAGATGCTGATTACTACTACTACTACTACTATCCTGTTCCATACACATCAGATGATGATTACTACTACTACTACTACTATCCTGTTCCATACACATCAGATGCTGATTACTACTACTACTACTACTACTATCCTGTTCCATACACATCAGATGCTGATTACTACTACTACTACTACTACTACTATCCTGTTCCATACACATCAGATGCTGATTACTACTACTACTACTACTACTACTATCCTGTTCCATACACATCAGATGCTGATTACTACTACTACTACTACTATCCTGTTCCATACACATCAGATGCTGATTACTACTACTACTACTACTATCCTGTTCCATACACATCAGATGCTGATTACTACTACTACTACTACTATCCTGTTCCATACACATCAGATGCTGATTACTACTACTACTACTACTACTATCCTGTTCCATACACATCAGATGCTGATTACTACTACTACTACTACTACTATCCTGTTCCATACACATCAGATGCTGATTACTACTACTACTACTACTACTACTATCCTGTTCCATACACATCAGATGCTGATTACTACTACTACTACTACTACTACTATCCTGTTCCATACACATCAGATGCTGATTACTACTACTACTACTACTACTATCCTGTTCCATACACATCAGATGCTGATTACTACTACTACTACTACTATCCTGTTCCATACACATCAGATGCTGATTACTACTACTACTACTACTACTACTATCCTGTTCCATACACATCAGATGCTGATTACTACTACTACTACTACTACTACTACTATCCTGTTCCATACACATCAGATGCTGATTACTACTACTACTACTACTATCCTGTTCCATACACATCAGATGCTGATTACTACTACTACTACTACTATCCTGTTCCATACACATCAGATGCTGATTACTACTACTACTACTACTACTACTATCCTGTTCCATACACATCAGATGCTGATTACTACTACTACTACTACTACTATCCTGTTCCATACACATCAGATGCTGATTACTACTACTACTACTACTACTACTACTACTATCCTGTTCCATACACATCAGATGCTGATTACTACTACTACTACTACTACTACTACTACTACTATCCTGTTCCATACACATCAGATGCTGATTACTACTACTACTACTACTATCCTGTTCCATACACATCAGATGCTGATTACTACTACTACTACTACTACTATCCTGTTCCATACACATCAGATGCTGATTACTACTACTACTACTACTACTACTACTACTATCCTGTTCCATACACATCAGATGCTGATTACTACTACTACTACTACTACTATCCTGTTCCATACACATCAGATGCTGATTACTACTACTACTACTACTATCCTGTTCCATACACATCAGATGCTGATTACTACTACTACTACTACTACTATCCTGTTCCATACACATCAGATGCTGATTACTACTACTACTACTACTACTACTATCCTGTTCCATACACATCAGATGCTGATTACTACTACTACTACTACTATCCTGTTCCATACACATCAGATGCTGATTACTACTACTACTACTACTATCCTGTTCCATACACATCAGATGCTGATTACTACTACTACTACTACTACTACTATCCTGTTCCATACACATCAGATGCTGATTACTACTACTACTACTACTACTATCCTGTTCCATACACATCAGATGCTGATTACTACTACTACTACTACTACTACTATCCTGTTCCGTACAGATGCTGATTACTACTACTACTACTACTATCCTGTTCCATACACATCAGATGCTGATTACTACTACTACTACTACTATCCTGTTCCATACACATCAGATGCTGATTACTACTACTACTACTACTACTATCCTGTTCCATACACATCAGATGCTGATTACTACTACTACTACTACTATCCTGTTCCATACACATCAGATGCTGATTACTACTACTACTACTACTATCCTGTTCCATACACATCAGATGCTGATTACTACTACTACTACTACTACTATCCTGTTCCATACACATCAGATGCTGATTACTACTACTACTACTACTACTACTATCCTGTTCCATACACATCAGATGCTGATTACTACTACTACTACTACTACTATCCTGTTCCATACACATCAGATGCTGATTACTACTACTACTACTACTACTATCCTGTTCCATACACATCAGATGCTGATTACTACTACTACTACTACTACTACTACTACTATCCTGTTCCCCATACACATCAGATGCTGATTACTACTACTACTACTACTACTATCCTGTTCCATACACATCAGATGCTGATTACTACTACTACTACTACTACTACTATCCTGTTCCATACACATCAGATGCTGATTACTACTACTACTACTACTACTATCCTGTTCCATACACATCAGATGCTGATTACTACTACTACTACTACTATCCTGTTCCATACACATCAGATGCTGATTACTACTACTACTATCCTGTTCCATACACATCAGATGCTGATTACTACTACTACTACTACTACTACTATCCTGTTCCATACACATCAGATGCTGATTACTACTACTACTACTATCCTGTTCCATACACATCAGATGCTGATTACTACTACTACTACTACTATCCTGTTCCATACACATCAGATGCTGATTACTACTACTACTACTACTATCCTGTTCCATACACATCAGATGTATAGTTAATACCATACCGTAACACACCAGGACACAACTAACTAATGATTTACTGCTTTAAATATTGGGTCAGTGTTTTTGAACACTGGTTTAACCAAACAACCATTTGGGTGTGTATGTAAGATAACCTTGCAGATCTGTCCTGGGCTGGTGTAGATTTGGACTGTTTGTTTCTACCTCGGTCCCACCCAGAGGTCATCAGGGGTTTAGCTCTTAAAAACTCAAGGCTCCTAAATGGACGTCATCACCTTGAGTCCAACAGTTATTTTGACCATGTCTTTTTCCTCATGGCTTTACTAAGACCTGTCTGTGTCCTTGTATTTTTTCACAACACTAGAACCATGTAACCTGGGTTCCAGATCTGTTTGTGCCATCATTCCGTAACCATGTAACCTGGGTTCCAGATCTGTTTGTGCCATCATTCCGTAACCATGTAACCTGGGTTCCAGATCTGTTTGTGCCATCATTCCGTAACCATGTAACCTGGGTTCCAGATCTGTTTGTGCCATCATTCCGTAACCATCCATGTAACCTGGGTTCCAGATCTGTTTGTGCCATCATTCCGTAACCATGTAACCTGGGTTCCAGATCTGTTTGTGCCATCATTCCGTAACCATGTAACCTGGGTTCCAGATCTGTTTGTGCCATCATTCCGTAACCATGTAACCTGGGTTCCAGATCTGTTTGTGCCATCATTCCGTAACCATGTAACCTGGGTTCCAGATCTGTTTGTGCCATCATTCCGTAACCATGTAACCTGGGTTCCAGATCTGTTTGTGCCATCATTCCGTAACCATGTAACCTGGGTTCCAGATCTGTTTGTGCCATCATTCCGTAACCATGTAACCTGGGTTCCAGATCTGTTTGTGCCATCATTCCGTAACCATGTAACCTGGGTTCCAGATCTGTTTGTGCCATCATTCCGTAACCATGTAACCTGGGTTCCAGATCTGTTTGTGCCATCATTCCGTAACCATGTAACCTGGGTTCCAGATCTGTTTGTGCCATCATTCCGTAACCATGTGTAACCTGGGTTCCAGATCTGTTTGTGCCATCATTCCGTAACCATGTAACCTGGGTTCCAGATCTGTTTGTGCCATCATTCCGTAACCATGTAACCTGGGTTCCAGATCTGTTTGTGCCATCATTCCGTAACCATGTAACCTGGGTTCCAGATCTGTTTGTGCCATCATTCCGTAACCATGTAACCTGGGTTCCAGATCTGTTTGTGCCATCATTCCGTAACCATGTAACCTGGGTTCCAGATCTGTTTGTGCCATCATTCCGTAACCATGTAACCTGGGTTCCAGATCTGTTTGTGCCATCATTCCGTAACCATGTAACCTGGGTTCCAGATCTGTTTGTGCCATCATTCCGTAACCATGTAACCTGGGTTCCAGATCTGTTTGTGCCATCATTCCGTAACCATGTAACCTGGGTTCCAGATCTGTTTGTGCCATCATTCCGTAACCATGTAACCTGGGTTCCAGATCTGTTTGTGCCATCATTCCGTAACCATGTAAACCTGGGTTCCAGATCTGTTTGTGCCATCATTCCGTAACCATGTAACCTGGGTTCCAGATCTGTTTGTGCCATCATTCCGTAACCATGTAACCTGGGTTCCAGATCTGTTTGTGCCATCATTCCGTAACCATGTAACCTGGGTTCCAGATCTGTTTGTGCCATCATTCCGTAACCATGTAACCTGGGTTCCAGATCTGTTTGTGCCATCATTCCGTAACCATGTAACCTGGGTTCCAGATCTGTTTGTGCCATCATTCCGTAACCATGTAACCTGGGTTCCAGATCTGTTTGTGCCATCATTCCGTAACCATGTAACCTGGGTTCCAGATCTGTTTGTGCCATCATTCCGTAACCATGTAACCTGGGTTCCAGATCTGTTTGTGCCATCATTCCGTAACCATGTAACCTGGGTTCCAGATCTGTTTGTGCCATCATTCCGTAACCATGTAACCTGGGTTCCAGATCTGTTTGTGCCATCATTCCGTAACCATGTAACCTGCTGGGTTCCAGATCTGTTTGTGCCATCATTCCGTAACCATGTAACCTGGGTTCCAGATCTGTTTGTGCCATCATTCCGTAACCATGTAACCTGGGTTCCAGATCTGTTTGTGCCATCATTCCGTAACCATGTAACCTGGGTTCCAGATCTGTTTGTGCCATCATTCCGTAACCATGTAACCTGGGTTCCAGATCTGTTTGTGCCATCATTCCGTAACCATGTAACCTGGGTTCCAGATCTGTTTGTGCCATCATTCCGTTCTTCCAAACATGACAAGGAGTTGGAATGATCGCACAAACAGATCTGGGACCAGGCTAAGAAGCATGTGGTTATTTAAACAGATCTGGGACCAGGCTAAGAAGATTGTGGTTATTTCCTGATAATGCATCTGATGCTGTGCATTAATTATTCTGGAAAGGTTACCCTCTGGGTGGACAACATCAGCACGGTGTGGACTGGCAATTAAGAACAGCCTTTTACCCAGCCTCACCAAAACACCTGTCGGCATAAGTGAAAGACTCATGTCTGTCTCTCCATATCTCCCTAGCCAAGATGTGCCCAAGCAACCACCAAGGTTTGGACGGAGCGGGTTCTTGAGCTGCAGTATTCTGATGACTGTGCTCTTGTGGCCCAGAAGACCTTCAGTCCGTCCTTGTAGCGGCTGTGAGGGTCTATAGCAGGATGGAACTGTCTATCAACACCACCAAGACAGAGGTCGTCTGCCAATGGAGATCCAGCCCTCCACCCACCATGCCTGTCTTCACCATTGAACACAAATCACTGGCAATAGTCCCGTCCTTCAAATACCTGGGCCGCATCCTCTCGGAGGACTGCAGCATCAACCTCGAAATTCAAAATAGGATCAAGCAAGCATGAGCTGCCTTTGGGAAACTCAGACACATGGTCTTCCAAAACAGGGATCTCCACCTCCACACCAAAGTCTCCGTCTATCAAGTCGTCTGCATCACCACACGTCTTTACAGCTGTGAAGCCTGGGTCACTTAGTCACCACAAGAAGCAGCCATGCCTGCCCCTGTCAACACAGACTGAGACATACAACCATGCCTGCCCCCACCAACACAGACTGAGACATACAACCATGCTTGTCATTTATCGCCCTCAAGGTTCCCTTGGAGAGTTCATCAATGAGCTTGATGCCTTGATAAGTTCCTTTCCTGAGGATGGCTCACCCCTCACAGTTCTGGGTGACTTTAACCTCCCTACGTCTACCTTTGACTCATTTTTCTCTGCCTCCTTCTTTCCACTCCTCTCCTCTTTTGACCTCACCCTCTCACCGTCCCCCCATACTCACAAGGCAGGCAATACGCGTGACCTCATCTTTACTAGATGCTGTTCTTCTACTAATCTCACTGCAACTCCCCTCCAAGTCTCCAACCACTACTTTGTATCCTTTTCTCTCTCGCTCTCCTCCAACACTACTCACTCTGCCCCTACTCAGATGGTAATGCGCCGTCGCAACCTTCGCTCTCTCTCTCTCCCGCTACTCTCTCCTCTTCCATCCTATCATCTCTTCCCTCTGCTCAATCCTTCTCCCTCCAATCTCCTGATTCTGCCTCCTAAACCCTCCTCTCCTCCCTTTCTGCATCTTTTGACTCTCTATGTCCCCTATCCTCCCGGCCGGCTCGGTCCTCCCCTCCTGCTCCGTGGCTTGACGACTCATTGCGAGCTCACAGAACAGGGCTCCGGGCAGCCGAGTGGAAATGGAGGAAAACTAGACTCCCTGCGGACCTGGCTTCTTTTCACTCCCTCCTCTCTACATTTTCCTCATCTGTTTCTGCTGCTAAGGCCACTTTCTACCACTCTAAATTCCAAGCATCTGCCTCTAACCCTAGGAAGCTCTTTGCCACCTTCTCCTCCCTGCTGAATCCTCCTCCCCCTCCCCCTCCCCCCTCCTCCCTCTCTGTGGATGACTTCGTCAACCATTTTGAAAAGAAGGTTGACGACATCCGATCCTCGTTTGTTAAGTCTAGTCTAATGACACTGCTGGTCCTGCTCACACTACCCTACCCTATGCTTTGACTTCTTTCTCCCCTCTCTCTCCAGATGAAATCTTGCGACTTGTGATGGCCGGCCGCCCAACAACCTGCCTGCTTGACCCTATCCCCTCCTCTCTTCTCTAGACCATCTCCGGTGACCTTCTCCCTTACCTCACCTCGCTCATCAACTCATCCTTGACCGCTGGCTATGTCCCTTCCGTCTTCAAGAGAGTGAGAGTTGCACCCCTTCTCAAAAAACCTACACTCGATCCCTCCGATGTCAACAACTACAGACCAGTATCCCTTCTTTCTTTTCTCTCCAAAACTCTTGAGCGTGCCGTCTTTAGCCAACTCTCTTGCTATCTCTCTCAGAATGACCTACTTGATCCAAACCAGTCAGGTTTCAAGACTGGTCATTCAACTGAGACTGCTCTTCTCTGTGTCACGGAGGCTCTCCGCACTGCTAAAGCTAACTCTCTCTCCTCTGCTCTTTTGTCCTTCTAGACCTGTCTGCTGCCTTTGATACTGTGAACCATCAGATCCTCCTCTCCACCCTCTCCGAGTTGGGCATCTCCGGCGCGGCTCACTCTTGGATTGCGTCCTACCTGACCGGTCGCTCCTACCAAGTGGCGTGGCGAGAATCTGTCTCCGCACCACATGCTCTCACCACTGGTGTCCCCCAGGGCTCAGTTCTAGGCCCTCTCCTATTCTCGCTATACACCAAGTCACTTGGCTCTGTCACATCCTCACATGGCCTCTCCTATCATTGCTACGCAGACGACACACAAGAAAACCAGACGGCACAATTTTTGTTTTGTTTTTAAATTTAAGGATAGCCAGGGGCACACTCCAACACTTAAATTAAGCATTTGTGTTTAGTGAGTCCGCCAGATCAGAGACAGTAGGGATGACCAGGGATGTTCTCTTAATAAGTGGGTGAATTTGACAATTTTCCTTTCCTGCTAAGCATTTAAAATGTTACTTTTGGGTGTCAGGGAAAATGTAGGAGTAAAAAGTACATACTTTTCTTTAGTAGTGAAGTAAAATAAAAAGTAGTCAAAAATATAAATAGTTAAGTACAGTTACCCCAAAAAACGACTTAAGTACTTTAAAGTAATTTTACTGAAGTACTTTACACCACTGCTCTGAGTACACAGACGCCAGTGATGTAGGAGCAGGTCCTATAATCCTACAGCAGGACGACAACAATGTCCACTGTGGTTCTTTCCGGAAAGAAACGGGCCTCCTATCAGAAACACTGCAGGGCTAAATCATATTTAACAATCTACATTTAATAAACCTGACGATCTGATTCCATTTAATATTATAGTGAAACCAAGTGCAATTAAGACGGACTAAAATCAAGAAATGGTCATGAGGAACAAATATAAAAGTAAGTATTATTTAATAACTTTGTAAAATGAATTAAATCAGACCATAGTAAAACTGTGTTTACCTGAGTCATGTCCTCTGATATCTCCACTGAGGGGATCTCTCTGCTGTGCAGGCCAGTGGTAGTGTGTTCACTAGAGTGTCCCACTGAGGGGATCTCTCTGCTGTGCAGGCCAGTGGTAGTGTGTTCACTAGAGTGTCCCACTGAGGGGATCTCTCTCCTGTGCAGGCCAGTGGTAGTGTGTTCACTAGAGTGTCCCACTGAGGGGATCTCTCTCCTGTGCAGGCCAGTGGTAGTGTGTTCACTAGAGTGTCCCGGGTGGTCCTGCAGCTCCAGGTCCCCTGTCCCTGACCCCACTACAGCAGAAGCAGCTCTCTGTGCCTGGCTCTCCTCTGGTAGGTTCTCCTCCTCATAACAACTAGCACTGGGTCCACTACACACTGACTCCTGGGACGTCCAGTCAGCCTGGTCGACCGGAGCACTCAGTCTGTTTAGAACAGCGTCATTCACAGCACTCCCAGCAGTTCCAGCCGTGTTAACAGTGTGAGAGATAGCACCTCCTCCATGCCTTCTGTCTCCAACAGTCTTACTGGTGGGTGTGTTGGGGCTGCTGTAGATCTGGTAGTCCTGCTGAGCCAGGGAGGAGGTGGGGGTGATGTCTGGGACAGAGGAACTCATCCTGTGGTTTAAGACATGTTCTGGACACACCTCAGTCTTACTGGCGCTCTTCCTGCCCCGTCGGAGGCTAGAGAGGAGGGGCCGGGCGCGCTGCCGCAGGTGGGACAACACACCTGACTTCTTAGAAGGGGAGTCCATGGTGATGAGCAGGAAGAGGAGGAAGAGGAGGAAGAGGAGGAGAGGGTGTAGATGGTGCTCTGAGGTCTATCTAGGGTTGAACATCCATCACTGAAAGCTGTGAAATAGAGAGACAGAAAGACGGAATTAGAGAGAAACCAAACTGTGAACTGTATGTCAGTCATCATTACCACAATCACATTTTCACTGGTTAGTAGCTAACTAAGAAAACTATCTACCGACTAAGGCTGAGGAGCATAGAAGCACTGGATGATTAGATTAAAATACATCAAGGTAATGTTTTACATAAGATCTAGTTCTATGACTGCATTCACCATCAGATGAGGGTGTTCAGCAGACTAAACCTAACAGATTGTACTGGCTGTCTTCCTGTGACATCACAGCAGTCTGGCCCCTGGATATTCTTCCTTCCTTTCACTATATGTGTGTAATCATCCCATGACTGACAGCAGTCCCACTAGTTCCCTATTATAGTAGTCAACTACAAAGACACAAGTACAACAGCTGAATCAGTTGATAAGAGCTCAACTCAGTATGCTGCTAACCTCTACCTCTAGTCTGATATCACTGCTAACCTCTGCCTCTAGTCTGATATCACTGCTGTATGCTGATAACCTCTACCTCTAGTCTGATATCACTGCTGTATGCTGATAACCTCTACCTCTAGTCTGATATCACTGCTGTATGCTGCTAACCTCTACCTCTAGTCTGATATCACTGCTAACCTCTACCTCTAGTCTGATATCACTGCTGTATGATGCTAACCTCTACCTCTAGTCTGATATCACTGCTGTATGATGCTAACCTCTACCTCTAGTCTGATATCACTGCTGTATGCTGATAACCTCTACCTCTAGTCTGATATCACTGCTGTATGATGCTAACCTCTACCTCTAGTCTGATATCACTGCTGTATGCTGCTAACCTCTACCTCTAGTCTGATATCACTGCTAACCTCTACCTCTAGTCTGATATCACTGCTGTATGATGCTAACCTCTACCTCTAGTCTGATATCACTGCTGTATGATGCTAACCTCTACCTCTAGTCTGATATCACTGCTGTATGCTGATAACCTCTACCTCTAGTCTGATATCACTGCTGTATGATGCTAACCTCTACCTCTAGTCTGATATCACTGCTGTATGCTGATAACCTCTACCTCTAGTCTGATATCACTACTAACCTCAACCTCTAGTCTGATATAACTGCTGTATGCTGATAACCTCTACCTCTAGTCTGATATCACTGCTGTATGCTGCTAACCTCTACCTCTAGTCTGATATCACTGCTAACCTCTACCTCTAGTCTGATATCACTGCTGTATGCTGCTAACGTCTACCTCTAGTCTGATATCACTGCTGTATGCTGCTAACCTCTACCTCTAGTCTGATATAACTGCTGTAAGCGGCTATCCTCTACCTCTAGTCTGATATCACTGCTAACCTCTACCTCTAGTCTGATATCACTGCTGTATGCTGCTAACGTCTACCTCTAGTCTGACATCACTGCTGTATGTTGCTAACCTCTACCTCTAGTCTGATATCACTGCTAACCTCTGCCTCTAGTCTGATATCACTGCTGTATGATCCTAACCTCTACCTCTAGTCTGATATCACTGCTGTATGCTTATAACCTCTGCCTCTAGTCTGATATCACTGCTGTATGCTTCTAACCTCTACCTCTAGACTGATATCACTGCAGTATGATGCTAACCTCTACCTCTAGTCTGATATCACTGCTGTATGCTGATAACCTCTACCTCTAGTCTGATATCACTGCTGTATGCTGCTAACGTCTACCTCTAGTCTGACACCACTGCTAACCTCTGCCTCTAGTCTGATATCACTGCTAACATCTATCTCTAGTCTGATATCACTGCTAACCTCTGCCTCTAGTCTGATATCACTGCTAACCTCTGCCTCTAGTCTGATATCACTGCTGTATGATGCTAACCTCTACCTCTAGTCTGATATCACTGCTGTATGCTGCTAACGTCTACCTCAAGTCTGATATCACTGCTGTATGCTGATAACGTCTACCTCTGGTCTGATATCACTGCTGTATGCTGCTAACCTCTACCTCTAGTCTGATATCACTGCTAACCTCTGCCTCTAGTCTGATATCACTGCTGTATGCTGCTAACCTCTACCTCTAGTCTGATATCACTGCTGTATGCTGCTAACGTCTACCTCAAGTCTGATATCACTGCTGTATGCTGCTAACGTCTACCTCAAGTCTGATATCACTGCTGTATGCTGCTAACCTCTACCTCTAGTCTGATATCACTGCTGTATGATATTAACCTCTACCTCTAGTCTGATATCACTGCTGTATGCTGCTAACCTCTACCTCTAGTCTGATATCACTGCTGTATGTTGATAACCTCTACCTCTAGTCTGATATCACTGCTAACCTCTGCCTCTAGTCTGATATCACTGCTAACGTCTATCTCTGGTCTGATATCACTGCTAACCTCTACCTCTAGTCTGATATCACTGCTAACCTCTGCCTCTAGTCTGAAATCACTGCTGTATGATGCTAACCTCTACCTCTAGTCTGATATCACTGCTGTATGCTGATAACCTCTACCTCTAGTCTGAAATCACTGCTAACCTCTACCTCTAGTCTGATATCACTGCTGTATGCTGCTAACCTCTACCTCTAGTCTGAAATCACTGCTAACCTCTGCCTCTAGTCTGATATCACTGCTGTATGATGCTAACCTTACCTTAACCTCTAGTCTGATATCACTGCTGTATGATGCTAACCTCTACCTCTAGTCTGATATCACTGCTGTATGCTGATAATCTCTACCTCTAGTCTGATATCACTGCTGTATTATGCTAACCTCTACCTCTAGTCTGATATCACTGCTGTATGCTGATAACCTCTACCTCTAGTCTGATATCACTACTAACCTCAACCTCTAGTCTGATATCACTGCTGTATGCTGATAACCTCTACCTCTAGTCTGATATCACTGCTGTATGCTGCTAACCTCTACCTCTAGTCTGATATCACTGCTGTATCCTGCTAACCTCTACCTATAGTCTGATATCACTGCTAACCTCTACCTCTAGTCTGATATCACTGCTGTATGCTGCTAACGTCTACCTCTAGTCCTATATCACTGCTGTATGCGGCTAACGTCTACCTCTAGTCTGATATAACTGCTGTATGCGGCTAACCTCTACCTCTAGTCTGATATCACTGCTAACCTCACCTCAGCCTCTAGTCTGATATCACTGATGTCTGATGCTAACCTCTACCTCTAGTCTGATATCACTGCTGTATGCTGCTAACATCTACCTCTAGTCTGATATCACTGCTGTATGCTGCTAACCTCTACCTCTAGTCTGACACCACTGCTAACCTCTGCCTCTAGTCTGATATCACTGCTAACATCTATCTCTAGTCTGATATCACTGCTAACCTCTGCCTCTAGTCTGATATCACTGCTAACCTCTGCCTCTAGTCTGATATCACTGCTGTATGATGCTAACCTCTACCTCTAGTCTGATATCACTGCTGTATGCTGCTAACGTCTACCTCAAGTCTGATATCATTGCTGTATGCTGATAACGTCTACCTCTGGTCTGATATCACTGCTGTATGCTGCTAACCTCTACCTCTAGTCTGATATCACTGCTAACCTCTGCCTCTAGTCTGATATCACTGCTAACGTCTATCTCTAGTCTGATATCACTGCTAACCTCACCTCTACCTCTAGTCTGATATCAGTGCTAACCTCTGCCTCTAGTCTGATATCACTGCTGTATGATGCTAACCTCTACCTCTAGTCTGATATCACTGCTGTATGCTGCTAACGTCTACCTCAAGTCTGATATCACTGCTGTATGCTGCTAACGTCTACCTCAAGTCTGATATCACTGCTGTATGCTGCTAACCTCTACCTCTAGTCTGATATCACTGCTGTATGATATTAACCTCTACCTCTAGTGTGATATCACTGCTGTATGCTGCTAACCTCTACCTCTAGTCTGATATCACTGCTGTATGTTGATAACCTCTACCTCTAGTCTGATATCACTGCTAACCTCTGCCTCTAGTCTGATATCACTGCTAACGTCTATCTCTGGTCTGATATCACTGCTAACCTCTACCTCTAGTCTGATATCACTGCTAACCTCTGCCTCTAGTCTGAAATCACTGCTGTATGATGCTAACCTCTACCTCTAGTCTGATATCACTGCACTGCTGTATGCTGATAACCTCTACCTCTAGTCTGAAATCACTGCTAACCTCTACCTCTAGTCTGATATCACTGCTGTATGCTGCTAACCTCTACCTCTAGTCTGATATCACTGCTAACCTCTGCCTCTAGTCTGATATCACTGCTGTATGATGCTAACCTTAACCTCTAGTCTGATATCACTGCTGTATGATGCTAACCTCTACCTCTAGTCTGATATCACTGCTGTATGCTGATAATCTCTACCTCTAGTCTGATATCACTGCTGTATTATGCTAACCTCTACCTCTAGTCTGATATCACTGCTGTATGCTGATAACCTCTACCTCTAGTCTGATATCACTACTAACCTCAACCTCTAGTCTGATATCACTGCTGTATGCTGATAACCTCTACCTCTAGTCTGATATCACTGCTGTATGCTGCTAACCTCTACCTCTAGTCTGATATCACTGCTGTATCCTGCTAACCTCTACCTCTAGTCTGATATCACTGCACTGCTAACCTCTACCTCTAGTCTGATATCACTGCTGTATGCTGCTAACGTCTACCTCTAGTCCTATATCACTGCTGTATGCGGCTAACGTCTACCTCTAGTCTGATATAACTGCTGTATAAGGCTAACCTCTACCTCTAGTCTGATATCACTGCTAACCTCAGCCTCTAGTCTGATATCACTGATGTCTGATGCTAACCTCTACCTCTAGTCTGATATCACTGCTGTATGCTGCTAACATCTACCTCTAGTCTGATATCACTGCTGTATGCTGCTAACCTCTACCTCTAGTCTGATATCACTGCTGTATGCTGCTAACCTCTACCTCTAGTCTGATATCACTGCTAACCTCTAATTCTAGTCTGATATCACTGCTAACCTCTGCCTCTAGTCTGATATCATTGCTAACCTCTGCCTCTAGTCTGATATCACTGCTGTATGCTGCTAACCTTTACCTCTAGTCTGATATCACTGCTGTATGCTGATATGATAACCTCTACCTCTAGTCTGATATCACTGCTGTATGCTGCTAACCTCTACCTCTAGTCTGATATCACTGCTGTATGCTGCTAACCTCTACCTCTAGTCTGATATCACTGCTGTATGCTGCTAATGTCTACCTCTAGTCTGATACCACTGCTAACCTCTGCCTCTAGTCTGATATCACTGCTGTATGCTGATAACGTCTACCTCTGGTCAGATATCACTGCTGTATGCTGCTAACCTCTACCTCTAGTCTGATATCACTGCTAACCTCTAACTCTAGTCTGATATCACTGCTAACCTCTGCCTCTAGTCTGATATCACTGCTGTATGCTGCTAACCTCTACCTCTAGTCTGATATCACTGCTAACCTCTGCCTCTAGTCTGATATCACTGCTGTATGATGCTAACCTCTACCTCTAGTCTGATATCACTGCTAACCTCTACCTCTAGTCTGATATCACTGCTAACCTCTGCCTCTAGTCTGATATCACTGCTAACCTAACCTCTACCTCTAGTCTGATATCACTGCTGTATGCTGCTAACGTCTACCTCAAGTCTGATATCACTGCTGTATGCTGATAACGTCTAACTCTGGTCTGATATCACTGCTGTATGCTGCTAACCTCTACCTCTAGTCTGATATCACTGCTAACCTCTGCCTCTAGTCTGATATCACTGCTAACCTCTACCTCTAGTCTGATATCACTGCTGTATGCTGCTAACGTCTACCTACAGTCTGATATCTGATATCTGATATGTCTCCTGAGTGGCGCAGTGGTCTAAGGCACTGCATCGCAGTGTTAACTGTGCCACTAGAGATCCTGGTTCGAATCCAGGCTCTGTCGCAGCCGGCCGCGACCGGGAGACTCATGGGCGGTGCACAATTGGCCCAGCGTCGTCCAGGGTAGGGGAGGGAATGGCCGGCAGGGATGTAGCTCAGTTGATAGAGCATAAACGCCAGGGTTGTGGGTTTGATTCCCACGGGGGGCCAGTATAAGTATAAAAAAAAAAGATGTATTCACTAACTGTAAGTCGCTCTGGATAAGAGCGTCTGCTAAATGACTAAATTGTAAATGTATATCACTGCTGTATGCTGCTAACCTCTACCTCTAGTCTGATATCACTGCTAACCTCTGCCTCTAGTCTGATATCACTGCTAACCTCTGCCTCTAGTCTGATATCACTGCTGTATGATGCTAATCTCTACCTCTAGTCTGATATCACTGCTAACCTCTACCTCTAGTCTGATATCACTGCTGTATGATGCTAACCTCTACCTCTAGTCTGATATCACTGCTAACCTCTACCTCTAGTCTGATATCACTGCTGTATGCTGCTAACGTCTACCTCTAGTCTGATATCACTGCTGTATGCTGCTAACCTCTACCTCTAGTCTGATATCACTGCTAACCTCTGCCTCTAGTCTGATATCACTGCTGTATGATCCTAACCTCTACCTCTAGTCTGATATCACTGCTGTATGCTGATAACGATAACCTCTGCCTCTAGTCTGATATCACTGCTGTATGCTGCTAACCTCTACCTCTAGTCTGATATCACTGCTGTATGATGCTAACCTCTACCTCTAGTCTGATATCACTGCTGTATGCTGCTAACGTCTACCTCAAGTCTGATATCACTGCTGTATGCTGATAACGTCTACCTCTGGTCTGATATCACTGCTGTATGCTGCTAACCTCTACCTCTAGTCTGATATCACTGCTAACCTCTGCCTCTAGTCTGATATCACTGCTAACGTCTATCTCTAGTCTGATATCACTGCTAACCTCTACCTCTAGTCTGATATCACTGCTGTATGCTGCTAACCTCTGCCTCTAGTCTGATATCACTGCTGTATGATGCTAACCTCTACCTCTAGTCTGATATCACTGCTGTATGCTGCTAACGTCTACCTCAAGTCTGATATCACTGCTGTATGCTGCTAACGTCTACCTCAAGTCTGATATCACTGCTGTATGCTGCTAAGCTAACCTCTACCTCTAGTCTGATATCACTGCTGTATGATATTAACCTCTACCTCTAGTCTGATATCACTGCTGTATGCTGCTAACCTCTACCTCTAGTCTGATATCACTGCTGTATGTTGATAACCTCTACCTCTAGTCTGATATCACTGCTAACCTCTGCCTCTAGTCTGATATCACTGCTAACGTCTATCTCTGGTCTGATATCACTGCTAACCTCTACCTCTAGTCTGATATCACTGCTAACCTCTGCCTCTAGTCTGAAATCACTGCTGTATGATGCTAACCTCTACCTCTAGTCTGATATCACTGCTGTATGCTGATAACCTCTACCTCTAGTCTGAAATCACTGCTAACCTCTACCTCTAGTCTGATATCACTGCTGTATGCTGCTAACCTCTACCTCTAGTCTGATATCACTGCTAACCTCTGCCTCTAGTCTGATATCACTGCTGTATGATGCTAACCTTAACCTCTAGTCTGATATCACTGCTGTACTGTATGATGCTAACCTCTACCTCTAGTCTGATATCACTGCTGTATGCTGATAATCTCTACCTCTAGTCTGATATCACTGCTGTATTATGCTAACCTCTACCTCTAGTCTGATATCACTACTAACCTCAACCTCTAGTCTGATATCACTGCTGTATGCTGATAACCTCTACCTCTAGTCTGATATCACTGCTGTATGCTGATAACCTCTACCTCTAGTCTGATATCACTGCTGTATGCTGCTAACCTCTACCTCTAGTCTGATATCACTGCTGTATGCTGCTAACCTCTACCTCTAGTCTGATATCACTGCTGTATGCTGCTAATGTCTACCTCTAGTCTGATACCACTGCTAACCTCTGCCTCTAGTCTGATATCACTGCTGTATGCTGATAACGTCTACCTCTGGTCAGATATCACTGCTGTATGCTGCTAACCTCTACCTCTAGTCTGATATCACTGCTAACCTCTGCCTCTAGTCTGATATCACTGCTGTATGCTGCTAACCTCTACCTCTAGTCTGATATCACTGCTAACCTCTGCCTCTAGTCTGATATCACTGCTGTATGATGCTAACCTCTACCTCTAGTCTGATATCACTGCTAACCTCTACCTCTAGTCTGATATCACTGCTAACCTCTGCCTCTAGTCTGATATCACTGCTAACCTCTACCTCTAGTCTGATATCACTGCTGTATGCTGCTAACGTCTACCTCAAGTCTGATATCACTGCTGTATGCTGATAACGTCTAACTCTGGTCTGATATCACTGCTGTATGCTGCTAACCTCTACCTCTAGTCTGATATCACTGCTAACCTCTGCCTCTAGTCTGATATCACTGCTAACCTCTACCTCTAGTCTGATATCACTGCTGTATGCTGCTAACGTCTACCTCAAGTCTGATATCTGATATCTGATATGTCTCCTGAGTGGCGCAGTGGTCTAAGGCACTGCATCGCAGTGTTAACTAACTGTGCCACTAGAGATCCTGGTTCGAATCCAGGCTCTGTCGCAGCCGGCCGCGACCGGGAGACTCATGGGCGGTGCACAATTGGCCCAGCGTCGTCCAGGGTAGGGGAGGGAATGGCCGGCAGGGATGTAGCTCAGTTGATAGAGCATAAACGCCAGGGTTGTGGGTTTGATTCCCACGGGGGGCCAGTATAAAAAAAAAAGATGTATTCACTAACTGTAAGTCGCTCTGGATAAGAGCGTCTGCTAAATGACTAAATTGTAAATGTATATCACTGCTGTATGCTGCTAACCTCTACCTCTAGTCTGATATCACTGCTAACCTCTGCCTCTAGTCTGATATCACTGCTAACCTCTGCCTCTAGTCTGATATCACTGCTGTATGATGCTAATCTCTACCTCTAGTCTGATATCACTGCTAACCTCTACCTCTAGTCTGATATCACTGCTGTATGATGCTAACCTCTACCTCTAGTCTGATATCACTGCTAACCTCTACCTCTAGTCTGATATCGCTGCTAACGTCTACCTCTAGTCTGATATCACTGCTGTATGCTGCTAACCTCTACCTCTAGTCTGATATCACTGCTAACCTCTGCCTCTAGTCTGATATCACTGCTGTATGATCCTAACCTCTACCTCTAGTCTGATATCACTGCTGTATGCTGATAACCTCTGCCTCTAGTCTGATATCACTGCTGTATGCTGCTAACCTCTACCTCTAGTCTGATATCACTGCTGTATGATGCTAACCTCTACCTCTAGTCTGATATCACTGCTGTATGCTGCTAACGTCTACCTCAAGTCTGATATCACTGCTGTATGCTGATAACGTCTACCTCTGGTCTGATATCACTGCTGTATGCTGCTAACCTCTACCTCTAGTCTGATATCACTGCTAACCTCTGCCTCTAGTCTGATATCACTGCTAACGTCTATCTCTAGTCTGATATCACTGCTAACCTAACCTCTACCTCTAGTCTGATATCACTGCTGTATGCTGCTAACCTCTGCCTCTAGTCTGATATCACTGCTGTATGATGCTAACCTCTACCTCTAGTCTGATATCACTGCTGTATGCTGCTAACGTCTACCTCAAGTCTGATATCACTGCTGTATGCTGCTAACGTCTACCTCAAGTCTGATATCACTGCTGTATGCTGCTAACCTCTACCTCTAGTCTGATATCACTGCTGTATGATATTAACCTCTACCTCTAGTCTGATATCACTGCTGTATGCTGCTAACCTCTACCTCTAGTCTGATATCACTGCTGTATGTTGATAACCTCTACCTCTAGTCTGATATCACTGCTAACCTCTGCCTCTAGTCTGATATCACTGCTAACGTCTATCTCTGGTCTGATATCACTGCTAACCTCTACCTCTAGTCTGATATCACTGCTAACCTCTGCCTCTAGTCTGAAATCACTGCTGTATGATGCTATGCTAACCTCTACCTCTAGTCTGATATCACTGCTGTATGCTGATAACCTCTACCTCTAGTCTGAAATCACTGCTAACCTCTACCTCTAGTCTGATATCACTGCTGTATGCTGCTAACCTCTACCTCTAGTCTGATATCACTGCTAACCTCTGCCTCTAGTCTGATATCACTGCTGTATGATGCTAACCTTAACCTCTAGTCTGATATCACTGCTGTATGATGCTAACCTCTACCTCTAGTCTGATATCACTGCTGTATGCTGATAATCTCTACCTCTAGTCTGATATCACTGCTGTATTATGCTAACCTCTACCTCTAGTCTGATATCACTACTAACCTCAACCTCTAGTCTGATATCACTGCTGTATGCTGATAACCTCTACCTCTAGTCTGATATCACTGCTGTATGCTGCTAACCTCTACCTCTAGTCTGATATCACTGCTGTATCCTGCTAACCTCTACCCTACCTATAGTCTGATATCACTGCTAACCTCTACCTCTAGTCTGATATCACTGCTGTATGCTGCTAACGTCTACCTCTAGTCCTATATCACTGCTCTATGCGGCTAACGTCTACCTCTAGTCTGATATAACTGCTGTATGCGGCTAACCTCTACCTCTAGTCTGATATCACTGCTAACCTCAGCCTCTAGTCTGATATCACTGATGTCTGATGCTAACCTCTACCTCTAGTCTGATATCACTGCTGTATGCTGCTAACATCTACCTCTAGTCTGATATCACTGCTGTATGCTGCTAACCTCTACCTCTAGTCTGACACCACTGCTAACCTCTGCCTCTAGTCTGATATCACTGCTAACATCTATCTCTAGTCTGATATCACTGCTAACCTCTGCCTCTAGTCTGATATCACTGCTAACCTCTGCCTCTAGTCTGATATCACTGCTGTATGATGCTAACCTCTACCTCTAGTCTGATATCACTGCTGTATGTATGCTGCTAACGTCTACCTCAAGTCTGATATCACTGCTGTATGCTGATAACGTCTACCTCTGGTCTGATATCACTGCTGTATGCTGCTAACCTCTACCTCTAGTCTGATATCACTGCTAACCTCTGCCTCTAGTCTGATATCACTGCTAACGTCTATCTCTAGTCTGATATCACTGCTAACCTCTACCTCTAGTCTGATATCAGTGCTAACCTCTGCCTCTAGTCTGATATCACTGCTGTATGATGCTAACCTCTACCTCTAGTCTGATATCACTGCTGTATGCTGCTAACGTCTACCTCAAGTCTGATATCATTGCTGTATGCTGCTAACGTCTACCTCAAGTCTGATATCACTGCTGTATGCTGCTAACCTCTACCTCTAGTCTGATATCACTGCTGTATGATATTAACCTCTACCTCTAGTCTGATATCACTGCTGTATGCTGCTAACCTCTACCTCTAGTCTGATATCACTGCTGTATGTTGATAACCTAACCTCTACCTCTAGTCTGATATCACTGCTAACCTCTGCCTCTAGTCTGATATCACTGCTGTATGCTGATAACCTCTGCCTCTAGTCTCATATCACTGCTGTATGCTGCTAACCTCTACCTCTAGTCTGATATCACTGCAGTATGATGCTAACCTCTACCTCTAGTCTGATATCACTGCTGTATGCTGATAACCTCTACCTCTAGTCTGATATCACTGCTGTATGCTGATAACCTCTACCTCTAGTCTGATATCACTGCTGTATGATGCTAACCTCTGCCTCTAGTCTGATATCACTGCTGTATGATGCTAACCTCTACCTCTAGTCTGATATCACTGCTGTATGCTGATAACCTCTACCTCTAGTCTGATATCACTGCTAACCTCTACCTCTAGTCTGATATCACTGCTGTATGATGCTAACCTCTGCCTCTAGTCTGATATCACTGCTGTATGCTGCTAACCTCTACCTCTAGTCTGATATCACTGCTGTATGCTGAGCTGATAACCTCTACCTCTAGTCTGATATCACTGCTGTATGATGCTAACCTCTAACTCTAGTCTGATATCACTGCTGTATGATGCTAACCTCTACCTCTAGTCTGATATCACTGCTAACCTCTACCTTTAGTCTGATATCACTGCTGTATGCTGCTAGCCTCTACCTCTAGTCTGATATCACTGCTGTATGCTGCTAACCTCTACCTCTAGTCTGATATCACTGCTAACCTCTGCCTCTAGTCTGATATCACTGCTAACCTCTGCCTCTAGTCTGATATCACTGCTGTATGCTGATAACCTCTAGTCTGATATCACTGCTGTATGCTGCTAACCTCTACCTCTAGTCTGATATCACTGCTAACCTCTACCTCTAGTCTGATATCACTGCTGTATGCTGCTAACGTCTACCTCAAGTCTGATATCACTGCTGTATGCTGCTAGCCTCTACCTCTAGTCTGATATCACTACTGTATGCTGCTAACCTCTACTCTACCTCTAGTCTGATATCACTGCTAACCTCTGCCTCTAGTCTGATATCACTTTTGTATGCTGCTAACCTCTACCTCTAGTCTGATATCACTGCTGTATGCTGATAACCTCTACCTCTAGTCTGATATCACTGCTAACCTCTACCTCTAGTCTGATATCACTGCTGTATGCTGTTTACCTCTACCTCTAGTCTGATATCACTGCTGTATGCTGCTAACCTAACCTCTACCTCTAGTCTGATATCACTGCTGTATGCTGATAACCTCTACCACTAGTCTGATATCACTGCTGTATGATGCTAACCTCTGCCTCTAGTCTGATATCCCTGCTAACCTCTACCTCTAGTCTGATATCACTGCTGTATGCTGATAACCTCTACCTCTAGTCTGATATCACTCTGTATGCTGATAACCTCTACCTCTAGTCTGATATCACTGCTAACCTCTACCTCTAGTCTGATATCACTGCTGTATGATGCTAACCTCTGCCTTGCCTCTAGTCTGATATCACTGCTGTATGATGCTAACCTCTACCTCTAGTCTGATATCACTGCTGTATGCTGTTAACCTCTACCTCTAGTCTGATATCACTGCTGTATGCTGCTAACCTCTACCTCTAGTCTGATATCACTGCTGTATGCTGCTAACCTCTACCTCTAGTCTGATATCACTGCTAACCTCTACCTCTAGTCTGATATCACTGCTGTATGATGCTAACCTCTACCTCTAGTCTGATATCACTGCTGTATGCTGCTAACCTCTACCTCTAGTCTGATATCACTGCTGTATGCTGTTAACCTCTACCTCTAGTCTGATATCACTGCTGTATGCTGCTAACCTCTACCTCTAGTCTGATATCACTGCTAACCTCTACCTCTAGTCTGATATCACTGCTGTATGATGCTAACCTCTGCCTCTAGTATGATATCACTGCTGTATGATGCTAACCTCTACCTCTAGTCTGATCTGATATCACTGCTGTATGCTGATAACCTCTACCTCTAGTCTGATATCACTGCTAACCTCTACCTCTAGTCTGATATCACTGCTGTATGATGCTAACCTCTGCCTCTAGTCTGATATCACTGCTGTATGATGCTAACCTCTACCTCTAGTCTGATATCACTGCTGTATGCTGTTAACCTCTACCTCTAGTCTGATATCACTGCTGTATGCTGCTAACCTCTACCTCTAGTCTGATATCACTGCTGTATGCTGCTAACCTCTACCTCTAGTCTGATATCACTGCTAACCTCTACCTCTAGTCTGATATCACTGCTGTATGATGCTAACCTCTACCTCTAGTCTGATATCACTGCTGTATGCTGCTAACCTCTACCTCTAGTCTGATATCACTGCTGTATGCTGTTAACCTCTACCTCTAGTCTGATATCACTGCTGTATGCTGCTAACCTCTACCTCTAGTCTGATATCACTGCTAACCTCTACCTCTAGTCTGATATGATATCACTGCTGTATGATGCTAACCTCTGCCTCTAGTATGATATCACTGCTGTATGATGCTAACCTCTACCTCTAGTCTGATATCACTGCTGTATGCTGATAACCTCTACCTCTAGTCTGATATCACTGCTAACCTCTACCTCTAGTCTGATATCACTGCTGTATGATGCTAACCTCTGCCTCTAGTCTGATATCACTGCTGTATGCTGCTAACCTCTACCTCTAGTCTGATATCACTGCTGTATGCTGATAACCTCTACCTCTAGTCTGATATCACTGCTGTATGATGCTAACCTCTAACTCTAGTCTGATATCACTGCTGTATGATGCTAACCTCTACCTCTAGTCTGATATCACTGCTAACCTCTACCTTTAGTCTGATATCACTGCTGTATGCTGCTAGCCTCTACCTCTAGTCTGATATCACTGCTGTATGATGCTAACCTCTACCTCTAGTCTGATATCACTGCTAACCTCTGCCTCTAGTCTGATATCATATCACTGCTAACCTCTGCCTCTAGTCTGATATCACTGCTGTATGCTGATAACCTCTAGTCTGATATCACTGCTGTATGCTGCTAACCTCTACCTCTAGTCTGATATCACTGCTAACCTCTACCTCTAGTCTGATATCACTGCTGTATGCTGCTAACGTCTACCTCAAGTCTGATATCACTGCTGTATGCTGCTAGCCTCTACCTCTAGTCTGATATCACTGCTGTATGCTGCTAACCTCTACCTCTAGTCTGATATCACTGCTAACCTCTGCCTCTAGTCTGATATCACTGCTAACCTCTGCCTCTAGTCTGATATCACTGCTGTATGCTGATAACCTCTAGTCTGATATCACTGCTGTATGCTGCTAACCTCTACCTCTAGTCTGATATCACTGCTAACCTCTACCTCTAGTCTGATATCACTGCTGTATGCTGCTAACGTCTACCTCAAGTCTGATATCACTGCTGTATGCTGCTAGCCTCTACCTCTCCTCTAGTCTGATATCACTACTGTATGCTGCTAACCTCTACCTCTAGTCTGATATCACTGCTAACCTCTGCCTCTAGTCTGATATCACTTTTGTATGCTGCTAACCTCTACCTCTAGTCTGATATCACTGCTGTATGCTGATAACCTCTACCTCTAGTCTGATATCACTGCTAACCTCTACCTCTAGTCTGATATCACTGCTGTATGCTGTTTACCTCTACCTCTAGTCTGATATCACTGCTGTATGCTGCTAACCTAACCTCTACCTCTAGTCTGATATCACTGCTGTATGCTGATAACCTCTACCACTAGTCTGATATCACTGCTGTATGATGCTAACCTCTGCCTCTAGTCTGATATCCCTGCTAACCTCTACCTCTAGTCTGATATCACTGCTGTATGCTGATAACCTCTACCTCTAGTCTGATATCACTCTGTATGCTGATAACCTCTACCTCTAGTCTGATATCACTGCTAACCTCTACCTCACCTCTAGTCTGATATCACTGCTGTATGATGCTAACCTCTGCCTCTAGTCTGATATCACTGCTGTATGATGCTAACCTCTACCTCTAGTCTGATATCACTGCTGTATGCTGTTAACCTCTACCTCTAGTCTGATATCACTGCTGTATGCTGCTAACCTCTACCTCTAGTCTGATATCACTGCTGTATGCTGCTAACCTCTACCTCTAGTCTGATATCACTGCTAACCTCTACCTCTAGTCTGATATCACTGCTGTATGATGCTAACCTCTACCTCTAGTCTGATATCACTGCTGTATGCTGCTAACCTCTACCTCTAGTCTGATATCACTGCTGTATGCTGTTAACCTCTACCTCTAGTCTGATATCGCTGCTGTATGCTGCTAACGTCTACCTCAAGTCTGATATCACTGCTGTATGCTGATAACGTCTACCTCTGGTCTGATATCACTGCTGTATGCTGCTAACCTCTACCTCTAGTCGTCTGATATCACTGCTAACCTCTGCCTCTAGTCTGATATCACTGCTAACGTCTATCTCTAGTCTGATATCACTGCTAACCTCTACCTCTAGTCTGATATCAGTGCTAACCTCTGCCTCTAGTCTGATATCACTGCTGTATGATGCTAACCTCTACCTCTAGTCTGATATCACTGCTGTATGCTGCTAACGTCTACCTCAAGTCTGATATCACTGCTGTATGCTGCTAACGTCTACCTCAAGTCTGATATCACTGCTGTATGCTGCTAACCTCTACCTCTAGTCTGATATCACTGCTGTATGATATTAACCTCTACCTCTAGTCTGATATCACTGCTGTATGCTGCTAACCTCTACCTCTAGTCTGATATCACTGCTGTATGTTGATAACCTCTACCTCTAGTCTGATATCACTGCTAACCTCTGCCTCTAGTCTGATATCACTGCTAACGTCTATCTCTGGTCTGATCTGATATCACTGCTAACCTCTACCTCTAGTCTGATATCACTGCTAACCTCTGCCTCTAGTCTGAAATCACTGCTGTATGATGCTAACCTCTACCTCTAGTCTGATATCACTGCTGTATGCTGATAACCTCTACCTCTAGTCTGAAATCACTGCTAACCTCTACCTCTAGTCTGATATCACTGCTGTATGCTGCTAACCTCTACCTCTAGTCTGATATCACTGCTAACCTCTGCCTCTAGTCTGATATCACTGCTGTATGATGCTAACCTTAACCTCTAGTCTGATATCACTGCTGTATGATGCTAACCTCTACCTCTAGTCTGATATCACTGCTGTATGCTGATAATCTCTACCTCTAGTCTGATATCACTGCTGTATTATGCTAACCTCTACCTCTAGTCTGATATCACTGCTGTATGCTGATAACCTCTACCTCTAGTCTGATTTCACTACTAACTAACCTCAACCTCTAGTCTGATATCACTGCTGTATGCTGATAACCTCTACCTCTAGTCTGATATCACTGCTGTATGCTGCTAACCTCTACCTCTAGTCTGATATCACTGCTGTATCCTGCTAACCTCTACCTATAGTCTGATATCACTGCTAACCTCTACCTCTAGTCTGATATCACTGCTGTATGCTGCTAACGTCTACCTCTAGTCCTATATCACTGCTGTATGCGGCTAACGTCTACCTCTAGTCTGATATAACTGCTGTATAAGGCTAACCTCTACCTCTAGTCTGATATCACTGCTAACCTCAGCCTCTAGTCTGATATCACTGATGTCTGATGCTAACCTCTACCTCTAGTCTGATATCACTGCTGTATGCTGCTAACATCTACCTCTAGTCTGATATCACTGCTGTATGCTGCTAACCTCTACCTCTAGTCTGATATCACTGCTGTATGCTGCTAACCTCCCTCTACCTCTAGTCTGATATCACTGCTAACCTCTAACTCTAGTCTGATATCACTGCTAACCTCTGCCTCTAGTCTGATATCATTGCTAACCTCTGCCTCTAGTCTGATATCACTGCTGTATGCTGCTAACCTTTACCTCTAGTCTGATATCACTGCTGTATGCTGATAACCTCTACCTCTAGTCTGATATCACTGCTGTATGCTGCTAACCTCTACCTCTAGTCTGATATCACTGCTGTATGCTGCTAACCTCTACCTCTAGTCTGATATCACTGCTGTATGCTGCTAATGTCTACCTCTAGTCTGATACCACTGCTAACCTCTGCCTCTAGTCTGATATCACTGCTGTATGCTGATAACGTCTACCTCTGGTCAGATATCACTGCTGTATGCTGCTAACCTCTACCTCTAGTCTGATATCACTGCTAACCTCTAACTCTAGTCTGATATCACTGCTAACCTCTGCCTCTAGTCTGATATGATATCACTGCTGTATGCTGCTAACCTCTACCTCTAGTCTGATATCACTGCTAACCTCTGCCTCTAGTCTGATATCACTGCTGTATGATGCTAACCTCTACCTCTAGTCTGATATCACTGCTAACCTCTACCTCTAGTCTGATATCACTGCTAACCTCTGCCTCTAGTCTGATATCACTGCTAACCTCTACCTCTAGTCTGATATCACTGCTGTATGCTGCTAACGTCTACCTCAAGTCTGATATCACTGCTGTATGCTGATAACGTCTAACTCTGGTCTGATATCACTGCTGTATGCTGCTAACCTCTACCTCTAGTCTGATATCACTGCTAACCTCTGCCTCTAGTCTGATATCACTGCTAACCTCTACCTCTAGTCTGATATCACTGCTGTATGCTGCTAACGTCTACCTCAAGTCTGATATCTGATATCTGATATGTCTCCTGAGTGGCGCAGTGGTCTAAGGCACGCACTGCATCGCAGTGTTAACTGTGCCACTAGAGATCCTGGTTCGAATCCAGGCTCTGTCGCAGCCGGCCGCGACCGGGAGACTCATGGGCGGTGCACAATTGGCCCAGCGTCATCCAGGGTAGGGGAGGGAATGGCCGGCAGGGATGTAGCTCAGTTGATAGAGCATAAACGCCAGGGTTGTGGGTTTGATTCCCACGGGGGGCCAGTATAAAAAAAAAAGATGTATTCACTAACTGTAAGTCGCTCTGGATAAGAGCGTCTGCTAAATGACTAAATTGTAAATGTATATCACTGCTGTATGCTGCTAACCTCTACCTCTAGTCTGATATCACTGCTAACCTCTGCCTCTAGTCTGATATCACTGCTAACCTCTGCCTCTAGTCTGATATCACTGCTGTATGATGCTAATCTCTACCTCTAGTCTGATATCACTGCTAACCTCTACCTCTAGTCTGATATCACTGCTGTATGATGCTAACCTAACCTCTACCTCTAGTCTGATATCACTGCTAACCTCTACCTCTAGTCTGATATCACTGCTGTATGCTGCTAACGTCTACCTCTAGTCTGATATCACTGCTGTATGCTGCTAACCTCTACCTCTAGTCTGATATCACTGCTAACCTCTGCCTCTAGTCTGATATCACTGCTGTATGATCCTAACCTCTACCTCTAGTCTGATATCACTGCTGTATGCTGATAACCTCTGCCTCTAGTCTGATATCACTGCTGTATGCTGCTAACCTCTACCTCTAGTCTGATATCACTGCTGTATGATGCTAACCTCTACCTCTAGTCTGATATCACTGCTGTATGCTGCTAACGTCTACCTCAAGTCTGATATCACTGCTGTATGCTGATAACGTCTACCTCTGGTCTGATATCACTGCTGTATGCTGCTAACCTCTACCTCTAGTCTGATATCACTGCTAACCTCTGCTCTGCCTCTAGTCTGATATCACTGCTAACGTCTATCTCTAGTCTGATATCACTGCTAACCTCTACCTCTAGTCTGATATCACTGCTGTATGCTGCTAACCTCTGCCTCTAGTCTGATATCACTGCTGTATGATGCTAACCTCTACCTCTAGTCTGATATCACTGCTGTATGCTGCTAACGTCTACCTCAAGTCTGATATCACTGCTGTATGCTGCTAACGTCTACCTCAAGTCTGATATCACTGCTGTATGCTGCTAACCTCTACCTCTAGTCTGATATCACTGCTGTATGATATTAACCTCTACCTCTAGTCTGATATCACTGCTGTATGCTGCTAACCTCTACCTCTAGTCTGATATCACTGCTGTATGTTGATAACCTCTACCTCTAGTCTGATATCACTGCTAACCTCTGCCTCTAGTCTGATATCACTGCTAACGTCTATCTCTCTCTGGTCTGATATCACTGCTAACCTCTACCTCTAGTCTGATATCACTGCTAACCTCTGCCTCTAGTCTGAAATCACTGCTGTATGATGCTAACCTCTACCTCTAGTCTGATATCACTGCTGTATGCTGATAACCTCTACCTCTAGTCTGAAATCACTGCTAACCTCTACCTCTAGTCTGATATCACTGCTGTATGCTGCTAACCTCTACCTCTAGTCTGATATCACTGCTAACCTCTGCCTCTAGTCTGATATCACTGCTGTATGATGCTAACCTTAACCTCTAGTCTGATATCACTGCTGTATGATGCTAACCTCTACCTCTAGTCTGATATCACTGCTGTATGCTGATAATCTCTACCTCTAGTCTGATATCACTGCTGTATTATGCTAACCTCTACCTCTAGTCTGATATCACTACTAACCTCAACCTCTAGTCTGATATCACTGCTGTATTATGCTAACCTCTACCTCTAGTCTGATATCACTACTAACCTCAACCTCTAGTCTGATATCACTGCTGTATGCTGATAACCTCTACCTCTAGTCTGATATCACTGCTGTATGCTGCTAACCTCTACCTCTAGTCTGATATCACTGCTGTATCCTGCTAACCTCTACCTATAGTCTGATATCACTGCTAACCTCTACCTCTAGTCTGATATCACTGCTGTATGCTGCTAACGTCTACCTCTAGTCCTATATCACTGCTCTATGCGGCTAACGTCTACCTCTAGTCTGATATAACTGCTGTATGCGGCTAACCTCTACCTCTAGTCTGATATCACTGCTAACCTCAGCCTCTAGTCTGATATCACTGATGTCTGATGCTAACCTCTACCTCTAGTCTGATATCACTGCTGTATGCTGCTAACATCTACCTCTAGTCTGATATCACTGCTGTATGCTGCTAACCTCTACCTCTAGTCTGACACCACTGCTCTGCTAACCTCTGCCTCTAGTCTGATATCACTGCTAACATCTATCTCTAGTCTGATATCACTGCTAACCTCTGCCTCTAGTCTGATATCACTGCTAACCTCTGCCTCTAGTCTGATATCACTGCTGTATGATGCTAACCTCTACCTCTAGTCTGATATCACTGCTGTATGCTGCTAACGTCTACCTCAAGTTTGATATCACTGCTGTATGCTGATAACGTCTACCTCTGGTCTGATATCACTGCTGTATGCTGCTAACCTCTACCTCTAGTCTGATATCACTGCTAACCTCTGCCTCTAGTCTGATATCACTGCTAACGTCTATCTCTAGTCTGATATCACTGCTAACCTCTACCTCTAGTCTGATATCAGTGCTAACCTCTGCCTCTAGTCTGATATCACTGCTGTATGATGCTAACCTCTACCTCTAGTCTGATATCACTGCTGTATGCTGCTAACGTCTACCTCAAGTCTGATATATCACTGCTGTATGCTGCTAACGTCTACCTCAAGTCTGATATCACTGCTGTATGCTGCTAACCTCTACCTCTAGTCTGATATCACTGCTGTATGATATTAACCTCTCCCTCTAGTCTGATATCACTGCTGTATGCTGCTAACCTCTACCTCTAGTCTGATATCACTGCTGTATGTTGATAACCTCTACCTCTAGTCTGATATCACTGCTAACCTCTGCCTCTAGTCTGATATCACTGCTGTATGCTGATAACCTCTGCCTCTAGTCTCATATCACTGCTGTATGCTGCTAACCTCTACCTCTAGTCTGATATCACTGCAGTATGATGCTAACCTCTACCTCTAGTCTGATATCACTGCTGTATGCTGATAACCTCTACCTCTAGTCTGATATCACTGCTGTATGCTGATAACCTCTACCTCTAGTCTGATATCACTGCTGTATGATGCTAACCTCTGCCTCTAGTAGTCTGATATCACTGCTGTATGATGCTAACCTCTACCTCTAGTCTGATATCACTGCTGTATGCTGATAACCTCTACCTCTAGTCTGATATCACTGCTAACCTCTACCTCTAGTCTGATATCACTGCTGTATGATGCTAACCTCTGCCTCTAGTCTGATATCACTGCTGTATGCTGCTAACCTCTACCTCTAGTCTGATATCACTGCTGTATGCTGATAACCTCTACCTCTAGTCTGATATCACTGCTGTATGATGCTAACCTCTAACTCTAGTCTGATATCACTGCTGTATGATGCTAACCTCTACCTCTAGTCTGATATCACTGCTAACCTCTGCCTCTAGTCTGATATCACTGCTAACGTCTATCTCTAGTCTGATATCACTGCTAACCTCTACCTCTAGTCTGATATCACTGCTGTATGCTGCTAACCTCTGCCTCTAGTCTGATATCACTGCTGTATGATGCTAACCTCTACCTCTAGTCTGATATCACTGCTGTATGCTGCTAACGTCTACCTCAAGTCTGATATCACTGCTGTATGCTGCTAACGTCTACCTCAAGTCTGATATCACTGCTGTATGCTGCTAACCTCTACCTCTAGTCTGATATCACTGCTGTATGATATTAACCTCTACCTCTAGTCTGATATCACTGCTGTATGCTGCTAACCTCTACCTCTAGTCTGATATCACTGCTGTATGTTGATAACCTCTACCTCTAGTCTGATATCACTGCTAACCTCTGCCTCTAGTCTGATATCACTGCTAACGTCTATCTCTGGTCTGATATCACTGCTAACCTCTACCTCTAGTCTGATATCACTGCTAACCTCTGCCTCTAGTCTGAAATCACTGCTGTATGATGCTAACCTCTACCTCTAGTCTGATATCACTGCTGTATGCTGATAACCTCTACCTCTAGTCTGATATCACTGCTGTATGCTGCTAACCTCTACCTCTAGTCTGATATCACTGCTAACCTCTGCCTCTAGTCTGATATCACTGCTGTATGATGCTAACCTTAACCTCTAGTCTGATATCACTGCTGTATGATGCTAACCTCTACCTCTAGTCTGATATCACTGCTGTATGCTGATAATCTCTACCTCTAGTCTGATATCACTGCTGTATTATGCTAACCTCTACCTCTAGTCTGATATCACTACTAACCTCAACCTCTAGTCTGATATCACTGCTGTATGCTGATAACCTCTACCTCTAGTCTGATATCACTGCTGTATGCTGCTAACCTCTACCTCTAGTCTGATATCACTGCTGTATCCTGCTAACCTCTACCTATAGTCTGATATCACTGCTAACCTCTACCTCTAGTCTGATATCACTGCTGTATGCTGCTAACGTCTACCTCTAGTCCTATATCACTGCTCTATGCAGCTAACGTCTACCTCTAGTCTAGTCTGATATAACTGCTGTATGCGGCTAACCTCTACCTCTAGTCTGATATCACTGCTAACCTCAGCCTCTAGTCTGATATCACTGATGTCTGATGCTAACCTCTACCTCTAGTCTGATATCACTGCTGTATGCTGCTAACCTCTACCTCTAGTCTGACACCACTGCTAACCTCTGCCTCTAGTCTGATATCACTGCTAACATCTATCTCTAGTCTGATATCACTGCTAACCTCTGCCTCTAGTCTGATATCACTGCTAACCTCTGCCTCTAGTCTGATATCACTGCTGTATGATGCTAACCTCTACCTCTAGTCTGATATCACTGCTGTATGCTGCTAACGTCTACCTCAAGTCTGATATCACTGCTGTATGCTGATAACGTCTACCTCTGGTCTGATATCACTGCTGTATGCTGCTAACCTCTACCTCTAGTCTGATATCACTGCTAACCTCTGCCTCTAGTCTGATATCACTTCACTGCTAACGTCTATCTCTAGTCTGATATCACTGCTAACCTCTACCTCTAGTCTGATATCAGTGCTAACCTCTGCCTCTAGTCTGATATCACTGCTGTATGATGCTAACCTCTACCTCTAGTCTGATATCACTGCTGTATGCTGCTAACGTCTACCTCAAGTCTGATATCACTGCTGTATGCTGCTAACGTCTACCTCAAGTCTGATATCACTGCTGTATGCTGCTAACCTCTACCTCTAGTCTGATATCACTGCTGTATGATATTAACCTCTACCTCTAGTCTGATATCACTGCTGTATGCTGCTAACCTCTACCTCTAGTCTGATATCACTGCTGTATGTTGATAACCTCTACCTCTAGTCTGATATCACTGCTAACCTCTGCCTCTAGTCTGATATCACTGCTAACGTCTATCTCTGGTCTGATATCACTGCTAACCTCTACCTCTAGTCTGATATCACTGCACTGCTAACCTCTGCCTCTAGTCTGAAATCACTGCTGTATGATGCTAACCTCTACCTCTAGTCTGATATCACTGCTGTATGCTGATAACCTCTACCTCTAGTCTGAAATCACTGCTAACCTCTACCTCTAGTCTGATATCACTGCTGTATGCTGCTAACCTCTACCTCTAGTCTGATATCACTGCTAACCTCTGCCTCTAGTCTGATATCACTGCTGTATGATGCTAACCTTAACCTCTAGTCTGATATCACTGCTGTATGATGCTAACCTCTACCTCTAGTCTGATATCACTGCTGTATGCTGATAATCTCTACCTCTAGTCTGATATCACTGCTGTATTATGCTAACCTCTACCTCTAGTCTGATATCACTACTAACCTCAACCTCTAGTCTGATATCACTGCTGTATGCTGATAACCTCTACCTCTAGTCTGATATCACTGCTGTATGCTGCTAACCTCTACCTCTAGTCTAGTCTGATATCACTGCTGTATCCTGCTAACCTCTACCTATAGTCTGATATCACTGCTAACCTCTACCTCTAGTCTGATATCACTGCTGTATGCTGCTAACGTCTACCTCTAGTCCTATATCACTGCTCTATGCAGCTAACGTCTACCTCTAGTCTGATATAACTGCTGTATGCGGCTAACCTCTACCTCTAGTCTGATATCACTGCTAACCTCAGCCTCTAGTCTGATATCACTGATGTCTGATGCTAACCTCTACCTCTAGTCTGATATCACTGCTGTATGCTGCTAACCTCTACCTCTAGTCTGACACCACTGCTAACCTCTGCCTCTAGTCTGATATCACTGCTAACATCTATCTCTAGTCTGATATCACTGCTAACCTCTGCCTCTAGTCTGATATCACTGCTAACCTCTGCCTCTAGTCTGATATCACTGCTGTATGATGCTAACCTCTACCTACCTCTAGTCTGATATCACTGCTGTATGCTGCTAACGTCTACCTCAAGTCTGATATCACTGCTGTATGCTGATAACGTCTACCTCTGGTCTGATATCACTGCTGTATGCTGCTAACCTCTACCTCTAGTCTGATATCACTGCTAACCTCTGCCTCTAGTCTGATATCACTGCTAACGTCTATCTCTAGTCTGATATCACTGCTAACCTCTACCTCTAGTCTGATATCAGTGCTAACCTCTGCCTCTAGTCTGATATCACTGCTGTATGATGCTAACCTCTACCTCTAGTCTGATATCACTGCTGTATGCTGCTAACGTCTACCTCAAGTCTGATATCACTGCTGTATGCTGCTAACGTCTACCTCAAGTCTGATATCACTGCTGTATGCTGCTAACCTCTACCTCTAGTCTGATATCACTGCTGTATGATATTAACCTCTACCTCTAGTCTGATATCACTGCTGTATGCTGTGCTGCTAACCTCTACCTCTAGTCTGATATCACTGCTGTATGTTGATAACCTCTACCTCTAGTCTGATATCACTGCTAACCTCTGCCTCTAGTCTGATATCACTGCTGTATGCTGATAACCTCTGCCTCTAGTCTCATATCACTGCTGTATGCTGCTAACCTCTACCTCTAGTCTGATATCACTGCAGTATGATGCTAACCTCTACCTCTAGTCTGATATCACTGCTGTATGCTGATAACCTCTACCTCTAGTCTGATATCACAGCTGTATGCTGATAACCTCTACCTCTAGTCTGATATCACTGCTGTATGATGCTAACCTCTGCCTCTAGTCTGATATCACTGCTGTATGATGCTAACCTCTACCTCTAGTCTGATATCACTGCTGTATGCTGATAACCTCTACCTCTAGTCTGATATCACTGCTAACCTCTACCTCTAGTCTGATATGATATCACTGCTGTATGATGCTAACCTCTGCCTCTAGTCTGATATCACTGCTGTATGCTGCTAACCTCTACCTCTAGTCTGATATCACTGCTGTATGCTGATAACCTCTACCTCTAGTCTGATATCACTGCTGTATGATGCTAACCTCTAACTCTAGTCTGATATCACTGCTGTATGATGCTAACCTCTACCTCTAGTCTGATATCACTGCTAACCTCTACCTTTAGTCTGATATCACTGCTGTATGCTGCTAGCCTCTACCTCTAGTCTGATATCACTGCTGTATGCTGCTAACCTCTACCTCTAGTCTGATATCACTGCTAACCTCTGCCTCTAGTCTGATATCACTGCTAACCTCTGCCTCTAGTCTGATATCACTGCTGTATGCTGATAACCTCTAGTCTGATATCACTGCTGTATGCTGCTAACCTCTACCTCTAGTCTGATATCACTGCTAACCTCTACCTCTAGTCTGATATCACTGCTGTATGCTGCTAACGTCTACCTCAAGTCTGATATCACTGCTGTATGCTGCTAGCCTCTACCTCTAGTCTGATATCACTACTGTATGCTGCTAACCTCTACCTCTAGTCTGATATCACTGCTAACCTCTCCCTCTAGTCTGATAACCTCTGCCTCTAGTGCTTCTACACCTGCATTACTAGCTGTTTGGGGTTTTAGGCTGGGTTTCTGTACAGCACTTCGAGATATTAGCTGATGTAAGAAGGGCTATATAAAATAAAATTGATTGATTGATTGATTGATATCACTTTTGTATGCTGCTAACCTCTACCTCTAGTCTGATATCACTGCTGTATGCTGATAACCTCTACCTCTAGTCTGATATCACTGCTAACCTCTACCTCTAGTCTGATATCACTGCTGTATGCTGTTTACCTCTACCTCTAGTCTGATATCACTGCTGTATGCTGCTAACCTAACCTCTACCTCACCTCTAGTCTGATATCACTGCTGTATGCTGATAACCTCTACCACTAGTCTGATATCACTGCTGTATGATGCTAACCTCTGCCTCTAGTCTGATATCCCTGCTAACCTCTACCTCTAGTCTGATATCACTGCTGTATGCTGATAACCTCTACCTCTAGTCTGATATCACTCTGTATGCTGATAACCTCTACCTCTAGTCTGATATCACTGCTAACCTCTACCTCTAGTCTGATATCACTGCTGTATGATGCTAACCTCTGCCTCTAGTCTGATATCACTGCTGTATGATGCTAACCTCTACCTCTAGTCTGATATCACTGCTGTATGCTGTTAACCTCTACCTCTAGTCTGATATCACTGCTGTATGCTGCTAACCTCTACCTCTAGTCTGATATCACTGCTGTATGCTGCTAACCTCTACCTCTAGTCTGATATCACTGCTAACCTCTACCTCTAGTCTGATATCACTGCTTGCTGTATGATGCTAACCTCTACCTCTAGTCTGATATCACTGCTGTATGCTGCTAACCTCTACCTCTAGTCTGATATCACTGCTGTATGCTGTTAACCTCTACCTCTAGTCTGATATCACTGCTGTATGCTGCTAACCTCTACCTCTAGTCTGATATCACTGCTAACCTCTACCTCTAGTCTGATATCACTGCTGTATGATGCTAACCTCTGCCTCTAGTATGATATCACTGCTGTATGATGCTAACCTCTACCTCTAGTCTGATATCACTGCTGTATGCTGATAACCTCTACCTCTAGTCTGATATCACTGCTAACCTCTACCTCTAGTCTGATATCACTGCTGTATGATGCTAACCTCTGCCTCTAGTCTGATATCACTGCTGTATGATGCTAACCTCTACCTCTAGTCTGATATCACTGCTGTATGCTGTTAACCTCTACCTCTAGTCTGATATCACTGCTGTATGCTGCTAACCTCTACCTCTACTCTAGTCTGATATCACTGCTGTATGCTGCTAACCTCTACCTCTAGTCTGATATCACTGCTAACCTCTACCTCTAGTCTGATATCACTGCTGTATGATGCTAACCTCTACCTCTAGTCTGATATCACTGCTGTATGCTGCTAACCTCTACCTCTAGTCTGATATCACTGCTGTATGCTGTTAACCTCTACCTCTAGTCTGATATCACTGCTGTATGCTGCTAACCTCTACCTCTAGTCTGATATCACTGCTAACCTCTACCTCTAGTCTGATATCACTGCTGTATGATGCTAACCTCTGCCTCTAGTATGATATCACTGCTGTATGATGCTAACCTCTACCTCTAGTCTGATATCACTGCTGTATGCTGATAACCTCTACCTCTAGTCTGATATCACTGCTAACCTCTACCTCTAGTCTGATATCACTGCTGTATGCTGCTAACCTCTACCTCTAGTCTGATATCACTGCTGGCTTGTATGCTGATATCCTCACCTACCCTCTAAGTCTGATATCACTTGCATATGAAGCTAAACCTCTAACTCAATTCTGAGTCTGATATCACTGCTGTAATGATGCTAACCTCTACCTCTATTCTGATAGCACTGCTAACCTCTACCTTAGTCTGAATATCACTGCTGTATGCTGCTAGCCCTACCTCTAGTCTGATATCACTGCTGTATTGATGCTAACCTCTACCTCTAAGACTGAATATCACGCTAACCTCTGCCTCTAGTCTGATATCACTGCTAACCTCTGCCTCAAGTCCTGATAACACTGCGTATGCTGATTAACCTCTATTCGATATATCACTGCGGTTATGCTGCTAACCTCTACCTCTAGTCTGATATCACTGCTAACACCTCTAACCTCCTAGTACTGATATCACTGCTGTAATGCTGCTAACTGTCTAACCTCAATCTGATATCACTGCTGCTGTATGCTGCTAGCCTCTACCTCAAGTCAGATATCA
>CM062503.1:51048545-51212261 GCA_031479575.1 Coregonus ussuriensis | reverse complement strand
TAAACATTTTACCTTAATTACCACCATGAGGCACAATGGGGTAACTTTAAAACAGTACAGAGTTTTTTTTTTTTAATGGCTGTGATAGGAGAAAACTGAGGATGGATCAACAACATTGTAGTTACTCCACAATACTAACCTAACTGACAGAGTGAAAAGAAGGAAGCCTGTACAGAATACAACTATTCCAAAACATGCATCCTGCTTGCAATAACGCACTAAAGGAAAACTGCAAAAAATATGGCAAAGAAATTACCTTTATATCCTGAATATGTCAAACTGACACTAGCTCCCTGCCTGTCCTGTCAAACCGACGCTAGCTCCATCCCTGTCCTGTCAAACCGACACTAGCTCCATCCCTGTCCTGTCAAACCGACACTAGCTCCATCCCTGTCCTGTCAAACCGACGCTAGCTCCATCCCTGTCCTGTCAAACCGACACTAGCTCCATCCCTGTCCTGTCAAACCGACACTAGCTCCATCCCTGTCCTGTCAAACCGACACTAGCTCCATTCCTGTCCTGTCAAACCGACACTAGCTCCCTGCCTGTCCTGTCAAACCGACGCTAGCTCCATCCCTGTCCTGTCAAACCGACACTAGTCCATCCCTGTTCTGTCAAACCGACACTAGCTCCATCCCTGTCCTGTCAAACCGACACTAGCTCCATTCCTGTCCTGTCAAACCGACACTAGCTCCCTGCCTGTCCTGTCAAACCGACGCTAGCTCCATCCCTGTCCTGTCAAACCGACACTAGTCCATCCCTGTTCTGTCAAACCGACACTAGCTCCATCCCTGTCCTGTCAAACCGACGCTAGCTCCATCCCTGTCCTGTCAAACCGACGCTAGCTCCATCCCTGTCCTGTCAAACCGACGCTAGCTCCATCCCTTTCCTGTCAAACCGACACTAGCTCCCTGCCTGTCCTGTCAAACCGACACTAGCTCCATCCCTGTCCTGTCAAACCGACACTAGCTCCATCCCTGTCCTGTCAAACCGACACTAGCTCCATCCCTGTCCTGTCAAACCGACGCTAGCTCCATCCCTGTCCTGTCAAAACGACACTAGCTCCATCCCTGTCCTGTCAAACCAACACTAGCTCCATCCCTGTCCTGTCAAACCGATGCTAGCACCATCCCTGTCCTGTCAAACCGACGCTAGCTCCATCCCTGTCCTGTCAAACCGACACTAGCTCCATCCCTGTCCTGTCAAACCGACACTAGCTCCATCCCTGTCCTGTCAAACCGAAACTAGCTCCATCCCTGTCCTGTCAAACCGACGCTAGCTCAATCCCTGTCCTGTCAAACCGACACTAGCCCATCCCTGTCCTGTCAAACCGACACTAGCTCCCTGCCTGTCCTGTCAAACCGACACTAGCTCTATCCCTGTCCTGTCAAACCGACACTAGCTCCATCCCTGTCCTGTCAAAACGACACTAGCTCCATCCCTGTCCTGTCAAACCGACACTAGCTCCCTGCCTGTCCTGTCAAACCGACACTAGCTCCATCCCTGTCCTGTCAAACCGATGCTAGCTCCATCTCTGTCCTGTCAAACCGACGCTAGCTCCATCCATGTCCTGTCAAACCGATGCTAGCTCCATCCCTGTCCTGTCAAACCGACACTAGCTCCATCCCTGTCCTGTCAAACCGACACTAGCTCCATCCCTGTCCTGTCAAACCGACACTAACTCCATCCCTGTCCTGTCAAACCGACACTAAACCCATCCCTGTCCGGTCAAACCGACACTAGCTCCCTGCCTGTCCTGTCAAACCGACGCTAGCTCCATCCCTGTCCTGTCAAACCGACACTAGCTCCCTGCCTGTCCTGTCAAACCGACACTAGCTCCATCCCTGTCCTGTCAAACCGACACTAGCTCCCTGCCTGTCCTGTCAAACCGACGCTAGCTCCATCCCTGTCCTGTCAAACCGACACTAAACCCATCCCTGTCCTGTCAAACCGACACTAGCTCCCTGCCTGTCCTGTCAAACCGACGCTAGCTCCATCCCTGTCCTGTCAAACCGACACTAGCTCCCTGCCTGTCCTGTCAAACCGACGCTATCTCCATCCCTGTCCTGTCAAACCGACGCTAGCTCCATCCCTGTCCTGTCAAACCGACACTAGCTCCATCCCTGTCCTGTCAAACCGACACTAGCTCCCTGCCTGTCCTGTCAAACCGACGCTAGCTCCATCCCTGTCCTGTCAAACCGACACTAGCTCCATCCCTGTCCTGTCAAATCGACACTAGCTCCATCCCTGTCCTGTCAAACCGACACTAGCTCCATCCCTGTCCTGTCAAAACGACACTAGCTCCATCCCTGTCCTGTCAAACCGACACTAGCGCCATCCCTGTCCTGTCAAACCGACGCTAGCTCCATCCCCGTCCTGTCAAACCGATGCTAGCTCCATCCCTGTCTCCATCCCTGTCCTGTCAAACCGACACTAGCTCCATCCCTGTCCTGTCAAACCGACACTAGCTCCATCCCTGTCCTGTCAAACCGACACTAGCTCCATCCCTGTCCTGTCAAACCGACACTAGCTCCATCCCTGTCCTGTCAAACCGAAACTAGCTCCATCCCTGTCCTGTCAAACCGACACTAGCTCCATCCCTGTCCTGTCAAACCGACACTAGCTCCATCCCTGTCCTGTCAAACCGAAACTAGCTCCATCCCTGTCCTGTCAAACCGACACTAGCTCCATCCCTGTCCTGTCAAACCGACACTAGCTCCATCCCTGTCCTGTCAAACCGATACTAGCTCCATCCCTGTCCTGTCAAACCGATGCTAGCTCCATCCCTGTCCTGTCAAACCGACGCTAGCTCCATCCCTGTCCTGTCAAACCGACGCTAGCTCCATCCCTTTCCTGTCAAACCGACACTAGCTCCCTGCCTTTCCTGTCAAACCGACACTAGCTCCATCCCTGTCCTGTCAAACCGACACTAGCTCCATCCCTGTCCTGTCAAACCGACGCTAGCTCCATCCATGTCCTGTCAAACCGACGCTAGCTCCATCACTGTCCTGTCAAACCGACGCTAGCTCCATCCCTGTCCTGTCAAACCGACACTAGCTCCATCCCTGTCCTGTCAAACCGACGCTAGCTCCATCCCTGTCCTGTCAAACCGACGCTAGCTCCATCCCTGTCCTGTCAAACCGACACTAGCTCCCTGCCTGTCCTGTCAAACCGACACTAGCTCCATCCCTGTCCTACCAACCCAACACTAGCTCCATCCCTGTCCTACCAACCCAACACTAGCTCCATCCCTGTCCTACCAACCCAACACTAGCTCCCTGCCTGTCCTACCAACCCAACACTAGCTCCATCCCTGTCCTACCAACCCAACACTAGCTGTTTGCCTGTCCTACCAAATCTCATACTGTAGAATGGATGTATATTTTCATTGTATTCATTTTTTAAAGGTTTATCACCTGGGTTGAACTTCCAAAGGTCATTGAAGTGTCGGTCCAGACGAGCGTTGTAGCCCCCGAATATATAAAGCTCCCCGTTATAGGAAACTGGAAGAGAGAGAGAAAGGAAAAGGAAAAGAACATGACCATTTAGGAGATCTGTCTTTTGTTTTAGAAAAAGTATATATTATATGGTGAGTAGCAAAGGCAGAAGCATATAAACACACCCCAACAGGAGCAGGCCCTATAGACATAAACACACCCCAACAGGAGCAGGCCCTAAAGACATAAACACACCCCAACAGGAGCAGGCCCTATAGACACATAAACACACCCCAACAGGAGCAGGCCCTATAGACACATAAACACACCCCAACAGGAGCAGGCCCTATAGACACATAAACACACCCCAACAGGAGCAGGCCCTATAGACACATAAACACACCCCAACAGGAGCAGGCCCTATAGACATAAACACACCCCAACAGGAGCAGGTCCTATATACATAAACACACCCCAACAGGAGCAGGCCCTATAGACACATAAACACACCCCAACAGGAGCAGGCCCTATAGACATAAACACACCCCAACAGGAGCAGGCCCTAAAGACATAAACACACCCCAACAGGAGCAGGCCCTATAGACACATAAACACACCCCAACAGGAGCAGGCCCTAAAGACATAAACACACCCCAACAGGAGCAGGCCCTATAGACACATAAACACACCCCAACAGGAGCAGGCCCTATAGACATAAACACACCCCAACAGGAGCAGGTCCTATATACACATAAACACACCCCAACAGGAGCAGGCCCTAAAGACATAAACACACCCCATGTGACAGCGAGACTAAAAGGTCACGGAGGAGAGAGCTGCAGTCAACTGAACATAATTACATAAAAGAAAGATGGAAAAATGTTTGTATAATGAATGCATCGACATGAGCCTTTTATCTGCCACTGTTCATAACTGAGAGTGCTTTAGAGCCTTCAACTCTGCCATTAAACTATAATACATGTGTTGGTGTGTTTCAGTACAGTGTGTGTGTCTGTCTGTCTCTTACAGGCAGAGTGGCTACGTCGTCCCTCCGGTAGGAGCTGTGCAGTAGCAGTGTTCAGCCAGCTGTTGGTCTCTGTATCAAACACCTTTATCTTGTTGCAGTAGATCTCATTATCAGAGTGGAACGGACCGAAGCGATCTGCTCTGCCTCCAAACACAAACATCTTAGTGCCAATGATGGTGGCAGAGTGGAAGTCCCTCCAACGAGCTGGAGTACCCTAGAGAGGAGAGGAGAGAGGAGAGATTTAGTGGTGATGGAGTACCCTAGAGAGGAGAGGAGAGAGAGGAGAGAGTTAGTGGTGATGGAGTACCCTAGAGAGGAGATGAGAGAGAGGAGAGAGTTAGTGTTGATGGAGTACCCTAGAGAGGAGAGGAGAGAGAGGAGAGATTTAGTGGTGATGGAGTACCCTAGAGAGAAGAGGAGAGAGAGGAGAGATTTAGTGGTGATGGAGTACCCTAGAGAGGAGAGGAGAGAGAGGAGAGATTTAGTGGTGATGGAGTACCCTAGAGAGGAGAGGAGAGAGAGGAGAGATTTAGTGGTGATGGAGTACCCTAGAGAGGAGAGGAGAGAGAGGAGAGAGTTAGTGGTGATGGAGTACCATAGAGAGGAGAGGAGAGAGAGGAGATATTTAGTGGTGTTGGAGTACCCTAGATAGTAGAGGAGAGAGAGATTTAGTGGTGATGGAGTACCCTAGAGAGGAGAGGAGAGAGAGGATAGATTTAGTGGTGATGGAGTACCCTAGAGAGAAGAGGAGAGAAATTTAGTGGTGAGAGAGATTTAGTACCCTAGAGAGAAGAGGAGAGAGAGGAGAGATTTAGTGGTGATGGAGTACCCTAGATAGGAGAGGAGAGAGAGGAGGGAGTTAGTGGTGATGGAGTACCCTAGAGAGGAGAGGAGAGAAAGGAGAGATTTAGTGGTGATGGAGTACCCTAGAGAGGAGAGGAGAGAGAGGAGAGATTTAGTGGTGATGGAGTAAGCTAAAGAGAAGAGGAGAGAAAGGAGAGATTTAGTGGTGATGGAGTACCCTAGAGAGAAGAGGAGAGAGATTTAGTGTTGATGGAGTACCCTAGAGAGAAGAGGAGAGAGAGGAGAGATTTAGTGGTGATGGAGTACCCTAGAGAGGAGAGGAGAGAGAGGAGAGAGTTAGTGGTGATGGAGTACCCTAGAGAGGAGAGGAGAGAGAGGAGAGAGTTAGTGGTGATGGAGTACCCTAGAGAGGAGAGGAGAGATATTTAGTGGTGATGGAGTACCCTAGAAAGGAGAGGAGAGAGAGAGAGGAGAGATTTAGTGGTGAGAGGGAGAGGGTTGGTGATGATGGTAGCAGGAGTACCCTGGAGAGAGGAGTTGGGAGAGGGGGGAGAGGGAGAGGGAGAGGGTTGGTGATGATGGTGGCAGGAGTACCCTGGAGAGAGGAGTTGGGAGAGGGGGGAGAGGGAGAGGGTTGGTGATGATGGTAGCAGAAGTACCCTGAGAGGAGTTGGGAGAGGGGGGAGAGGGAGAGGGAGAGGGTTGGTGATGATGGTAGCAGGAGTACCCTGGAGAGAGGAGTTGGGAGAGGGGGGAGAGGGAGAGGGTTGGTGAGGTGATGATGGTGGCAGGAGTACCCTGGAGAGAGGAGTTGGGAGAGGGGGGAGAGGGAGAGGGAGAGGGTTGGTGATGATGGTGGCAGGAGTACCCTGGAGAGAGGAGTTGGGAGAGGGGGGAGAGGGAGAGGGTTGGTGATGATGGTAGCAGAAGTACCCTGAGAGGAGTTGGGAGAGGGGGGAGAGGGAGAGTGAGAGGGTTGGTGATGATGGTAGCAGGAGTACCCTGGAGAGAGGAGTTGGGAGAGGGGGGAGAGGGAGAGGGTTGGTGATGGTGGTGGCAGGAGTACCCTGGAGAGAGGAGTTGGGAGAGAGGGGAGAGGGAGAGGGTTGGTGATGATGGTGGCAGGAGTACCCTGGAGAGAGGAGTTGGGAGAGGGGGGAGAGGGAGAGGGTTGGTGATGATGGTAGCAGGAGTACCCTGGAGAGAGGAGTTGGGAGAGGGGGGAGAGGGAGAGGGAGAGGGTTGGTGATGATGGTTGGTAGCAGGAGTACACTGGAGAGAGGAGTTGGGAGAGGGGGGAGAGGGAGAGGGTTGGTGATGGTGGTGGCAGGAGTACCCTGGAGAGAGGAGTTGGGAGAGCGGGGAGAGGGAGACGGTTGGTGATGGTGGTGGCAGGAGTACCCTGGAGAGAGGAGTTGGGAGAGGGGGGAGAGGGAGAGGGTTGGTGATGATGGTAGCAGGAGTACCCTGGAGAGAGGAGTTGGGAGAGGGGGAGGGAGAGGGTTGGTGATGATGGTAGCAGGAGTACCCTGGAGAGAGGAGTTGGGAGAGGGGGGAGGGGGAGAGGGTTGGTGATGATGGTAGCAGGAGTACCCTGGAGAGAGGAGTTGGGAGAGGAGGGATAGGGAGAGGGTTGATGATGATGGTAGCAGGAGTACCCAAGAGAGAGGAGATAATCATCAGTCTGGTTTTCCTTCAATGTATCTAATTCCAGAACATTCAGTCCAGAATTCTGTTCAGCATCGTTTATGTTCCCATTCTCCAGAAGGAACTGGGGATTATTCAGTAGACTATAGTTACATCTCTCCAGACTCAGTAGACTATAGTTACATCTCTTCAGACTCAGTAGACTATAGTTACATCTCTTCAGACTCAGTAGACTATAGTTACATCTCTCCAGACTCAGTAGACTATAGTTACATCTCTTCAGACTCAGTAGACTATAGTTACATCTCTTCAGACACAGTAGACTATAGTTACATCTCTTCAGACTCAGTAGACTATAGTTACATCTCTTCAGACACAGTAGACTATAGTTACATCTCTTCAGACTCAGTAGACTATAGTTACATCTCTTCAGACTCAGACTATAGTTACATCTCTTCAGACTCAGTAGACTATAGTTACATCTCTCCAGACTCAGTAGACTATAGTTACATCTCTCCAGACACAGTAGACTATAGTTACATCTCTTCAGACTCAGTAGACTATAGTTACATCTCTTCAGACACAGTAGACTATAGTTACATCTCTCCAGACTCAGTAGACTATAGTTACATCTCTTCAAACTCAGTAGACTATAGTTACATCTCTTCAGACTCAGTAGACTATAGTTACATCTCTCCAGACTCAGACTATAGTTACATCTCTTCAGACTCAGTAGACTATAGTTACATCTCTTCAGACTCAGTAGACTATAGTTACATCTCTTCAGACACAGTAGACTATAGTTACATCTCTTCAGACTCAGACTATAGTTACATCTCTTCAGACTCAGACTATAGTTACATCTCTTCAGACTCAGACTATAGTTACATCTCTTCAGACTCAGTAGACTATAGTTACATCTCTTCAGACTCAGTAGACTATAGTTACATCTCTTCAGACTCAGTAGACTATAGTTACATCTCTTCAGACTCAGTAGACTATAGTTACATCTCTTCAGACTCAGTAGACTATAGTTACATCTCTTCAGACTCAGTAGACTATAGTTAAATCTCTTCAGACTCAGTAGACTATAGTTACATCTCTTCAGACTCAGTAGACTATAGTTACATCTCTTCAGACTCAGACTATAGTTACATCTCTTCAGACTCAGTAGACTATAGTTACATCTCTTCAGACTCAGTAGACTATAGTTACATCTCTTCAGACTCAGTAGACTATAGTTACATCTCTTCAGACTCAGTAGACTATAGTTACATCTCTTCAGACTCAGTAGACTATAGTACATCTCTTCAGACTCAGTAGGACTATAGTTACATCTCTTCAGACTCAGTAGACTATAGTTACATCTCTTCAGACCTCAGACTATAGTTACATCTCTTCAGACTCAGTAACCTATAGTTAAATCTCTTCAGACTCAGTAGACTATAGTTACATCTCTTCAGACTCAGTAGACTATAGTTACATCTCTTCAGACATCAGTAGACTATAGTTACATCTCTTCAGACTCAGTAGACTATAGTTACATCTCTTCAGACTCAGTACAGTAGACTATAGTTACATCTCTTCAGACTCAGTAGACTATAGTTACATCTCTTCAGACTCAGTAGACTATAGTTACATCTCTCAGACTCAGTAGACTATAGTTACATCTCTTCAGACTCAGTAGACTATAGTTACATCTCTTCAGACTCAGTAGACTATAGTTACATCTCTTCAGACTCAGTAGACTATAGTTACATCTCTTCAGACTCAGTAGACTATAGTTACATCTCTTCAGACTCAGTAGACTATAGTTACATCTCTTCAGACTCAGTAGACTATAGTTACATCTCTTCAGACTCAGTAGACTATAGTTACATCTCTTCAGACTCAGTAGACTATAGTTACATCTCTTCAGACTCAGTAGACTATAGTTACATCTCTTCAGACTCAGTAGACTATAGTTACATCTCTTCAGACTCAGAGACTATAGTTACATCTCTTCAGACTCAGAGACTATAGTTACATCTCTTCAGACTCAGTAGACTATAGTTACATCTCTCTTCAGACTCAGTAGACTATAGTTACATCTCTTCAGACTCAGTAGACTATAGTTACATCTCTTCAGACACAGTAGACTATAGTTACATCTCTTCAGACTCAGTAGACTATAGTTACATCTCTTCAGACTCAGTAGACTATAGTTACATCTCTTCAGACTCAGTAGACTATAGTTACATCTCTTCAGACTCAGTAGACTATAGTTACATCTCTTCAGACTCAGTAGACTATAGTTACATCTCTTCAGACTCAGTAGACTATAGTTACATCTCTTCAGACTCAGTAGACTATAGTTACATCTCTTCAGACTCAGTAGACTATAGTTACATCTCTTCAGACTCAGTAGACTATAGTTACATCTCTTCCAGACTCAGTAGACTATAGTTACATCTCTTCAGACTCAGTAGACTATAGTTACATCTCTACAGACTCAGTAGACTATAGTTACATCTCTTCAGACACAGTAGACTATAGTTACATCTCTTCAGACTCACCAGATAGACTATAGTTACATCTCTTCAGACTCAGTAGACTATAGTTACATCTCTTCAGACTCAGTAGACTATAGTTACATCTCTTCAGACTCAGTAGACTATAGTTACATCTCTTCAGACTCAGTAGACTATAGTTACATCTCTTCAGACTCAGTAGACTATAGTTACATCTCTTCAGACTCAGTAGACTATAGTTACATCTCTTCAGACTCAGTAGACTATAGTTACATCTCTTCAGACTCAGTAGACTATAGTTACATCTCTTCCAGACTCAGTAGACTATAGTTACATCTCTTCAGACTCAGTAGACTATAGTTACATCTCTTCAGACTCAGTAGACTATAGTTACATCTCTTCAGACTCAGTAGACTATAGTTACATCTCTTCAGACTCAGTAGACTATAGTTACATCTCTTCAGACTCAGTAGACTATAGTTACATCTCTTCAGACTCAGTAGACTATAGTTACATCTCTTCAGACTCAGTAGACTATAGTTACATCTCTTCAGACTCAGTAGACTATAGTTACATCTCTTCAGACTCAGTAGACTATAGTTACATCTCTTCAGACTTCAGTAGACTATAGTTACATCTCTTCAAGACTCAGTAGACTATAGTTACATCTCTTCAGACTCAGTAGACTATAGTTACATCTCTTCAGACTCAGTAGACTATAGTTACATCTCTTCAGACAGACTCAGTAGACTATAGTTACATCTCTTCAGACTCAGTAGACTATAGTTACATCTCTTCAGACTCAGTAGACTATAGTTACATCTCTTCAAGACTCAGTAGACTATAGTTACATTCTCTTCAGACTCAGTAGACTATAGTTACATCTCTTCAGACTTCAGTAGACTATAGTTACATCTCTTCAGACTCAGTAGACTATAGTTACATCTCTTCAGACTCAGACTATAGTTACATCTCTTCAGACTCAGACTATAGTTACATCTCTTCAGACTCAGTAGACTATAGTTACATCTCTTCAGACTCAGTAGACTATAGTTACATCCTTCAGACTCAGTAGACTATAGTTACATCTCTTCAGACTCAGTAGACTATATAGTTACATCTCTTCAGACTCAGTAGACTATAGTTACATCTCTTCAGACTCAGTAGACTATAGTTACATCTCTTCAGACTCAGTAGACTATAGTTACATCTCTTCAGACTCAGTAGACTATAGTTACATCTCTTCAGACTCAGTAGACTATAGTTACATCTCTTCAGACTCAGTAGACTATAGTTAACATCTCTTCAGACTCAGTAGACTATAGTTACATCTCTTCAGACTCAGTAGACTATAGTTACATCTCTTCAGACTCAGTAGACTATAGTTACATCTCTTCAGACTCAGTAGACTATAGTTACATCTCTTCAGACTCAGTAGACTATAGTTACATCTCTTCAGACTCACCAGATAGACTATAGTTACATCTCTTCAGACTCAGTAGACTATAGTTACATCTCTTCAGACTCAGTAGACTATAGTTACATCTCTTCAAGACTCAGTAGACTATAGTTACATCTCTTCAGACTCAGTAGACTATAGTTACATCTCTTCAGACTCAGTAGACTATAGTTACATCTCTTCAGACTCAGTAGACTACTATAGTTACATCTCTTCAGACTCAGTAGACTATAGTTACATCTCTCTTCAGACTCAGTAGACTATAGTTACATCTCTTCAGACTCAGTAGACTATAGTTACATCTCTTCAGACTCAGTAGACTATAGTTACATCTCTTCAGACTCAGTAGACTATAGTTACATCTCTTCAGACTCAGTAGACTATAGTTACATCTCTTCAGACTCAGTAGACTATAGTTACATCTCTTCAGACTCAGTAGACTATAGTTACATCTCTTCAGACAGACTCAGTAGACTATAGTTACATCTCTTCAGACTCAGTAGACTATAGTTACATCTCTTCAGACTCAGTAGACTATAGTTACATCTCTTCAGACTCAGTAGACTATAGTTACATCTCTTCAGACTCAGTAGACTATAGACTCAGTAGACTATAGTTACATTCTCTTCAGACTCAGTAGGACTATAGTTACATCTCTTCAGACTCAGTAGACTCTATAGTTTACATCTCTTCAGACTCAGTAGACTATAGTTACATCTCTTCCAGACTCAGTAGACCTATTGTTAACATTCTCTTCCACAGGACTCAGTAGACTATAGTTACATCTCTCCTTCAGACAGCAGTATGAACTGATAGATTACATCTCCTTCAGACTCAGGAGACTAGTAGTTACATCTCTTCAGACTCAAGTAAGACTTTAGTGACAATCTCTTCAGACATCAGTAGACTAATAGTTACAATCTCCTTCAGGGACTCAGTAAGACTAATAGTTACATCTCTCTTCAGCACTCAGTAATAAGACTATAGTTACATCTGCAATTCAGACTCAGTAAGACACTATAGTTACATGCTCTTCAGACTTCAGGACTTATAGATACATCTTTCAGACTCAGACTATAGGTACATCTCTTCAGCTCATAGACTATAGTTACATCTCTTCAGACTCAGTAGACTATAGTTACATCTCTTCAGACTCAGTAGACTATAGTTACATCTCTTCAGACTCAGTAGACTATAGTTACATCTCTTCAGACTCAGTAGACTATAGTTAAATCTCTTCAGACTCAGTAGACTATAGTTACATCTCTTCAGACTCAGTAGACTATAGTTACATCTCTTCAGACTCAGTAGACTATAGTTACATCTCTTCAGACTCAGTAGACTATAGTTACATCTCTTCAGACTCAGTAGACTATAGTTACATCTCTTCAGACTCAGTAGACTATAGTTACATCTCTTCAGACTCAGTAGACTACTATAGTTACATCTCTTCAGACTCAGTAGACTATAGTTACATCTCTTCAGACTTCAGTAAGACTATAGTTACATCTCTTCAGACTCAGTAGACTATAGTTACATCTCTTCAGACTCAGTAGACTATAGTTACATCTCTTCAGACTCAGTAGACTATAGTTACATCTCTTCAAGACTCAGTAGACTATAGTTACATCTCTTCAGACTCAGTAGACTATAGTTACATCTCTTCAGACTCAGTAGACTATAGTTACATCTCTTCAGACTCAGACTATAGTTACATCTCTTCAGACTCAGACTATAGTTACATCTCTTCAGACTCAGTAGACTAATAGTTACATCTCTTCAGACTCAGTAGACTATAGTTACATCTCTTCAGACTCAGTAGACTATAGTTACATCTCTTCAGACTCAGTAGACTATAGTTACATCTCTTCAGACTCAGTAGACTATAGTTACATCTCTTCAGACTCAGTAGACTATAGTTACATCTCTTCAGACTCAGTAGACTATAGTTACATCTCTTCAGACTCAGTAGACTATAGTTACTCTCTTCAGACTCAGTAGACTATAGTTACATCTCTTCAGACTCAGTAGACTATAGTTACATCTCTTCAGACTCAGTAGACTATAGTTACATCTCTTCAGACTCAGTAGACTATAGTTACATCTCTTCAGACTCAGTAGACTATAGTTACATCTCTTCAGACTCAGTAGACTATAGTTACATCTCTTCAGACTCAGTAGACTATAGTTACATCTCTTCAGACTCAGTAGACTATAGTTACATCTCTTCAGACACAGTAGACTATAGTTACATCTCTTCAGACTCAGTAGACTATAGTTACATCTCTTCAGACTCAGTAGACTATAGTTACATCTCTTCAGACTTCAGTAGACTATAGTTACATCTCTTCAGACTCAGTAGACTATAGTTACATCTCTTCAGACTCAGTAGACTATAGTTACATCTCTTCAGACTCAGTAGACTATAGTTACATCTCTTCAGACTCAGTAGACTATAGTTACATCTCTTCAGACTCAGTAGACTATAGTTACATCTCTTCAGACTCAGTAGACTATAGTTACATCTCTTCAGACTCAGTAGACTATAGTTACATCTCTTCAGACAGACTCAGTAGACTATAGTTACATCTCTTCAGACTCAGTAGACTATAGTTACATCTCTTCAGACTCAGTAGACTATAGTTACATCTCTTCAGACAGACTCAGTAGACTATAGTTACATCTCTTCAGACTCAGTAGACTATAGTTACATCTCTTCAGACTCAGTAGACTATAGTTACATCTCTTCAGACTCAGTAGACTATAGTTACATCTCTTCAGACTCAGTAGACTATAGTTACATCTCTTCAGACTCAGTAGACTATAGTTACATCTCTTCAGACTCAGTAGACTATAGTTACATCTCTTCAGACTCAGTAGACTATAGTTACATCTCTTCAGACTCAGTAGGACTATAGTTACATCTCTTCAGACTCAGTAGACTATAGTTACATCTCTTCAGACTCAGTAGACTATAGTTACATCTCTTCAGACTCAGTAGACTATAGTTACATCTCTTCAGACTCAGTAGACTATAGTTACATCTCTTCAGACTCAGACTATAGTTACATCTCTTCAGACTCAGACTATAGTTACATCTCTTCAGACTCAGTAGACTATAGTTACATCTCTTCAGACTCAGTAGACTATAGTTACATCTCTTCAGACTTCAGTAGAACTATAGTTACATCTCTTCAGACTCAGTAGACTATAGTTACATCTCTTCAGACTCAGTAGACTATAGTTACATCTCTTCAGACTCAGTAGACTATAGTTACATCTCTTCAGACTCTAGACTATAGTTACATCTCTCAGACTCAGTAGACTATAGTTCACATCTCTTCCAGACTCAGTAGACTATAGTTACATCTCTTCCAGACCTCAGTAGACTATAGTTACATCTCTTCAGACTCAGAGACTATAGTTACATCTCTCCAGACTCAGTAGACTATAGTTCCATCTCCTTCAGACTCAGTAGACTATAGTTACATCTCTTCAGACTCAGTACTATAGTTACATCTCTTCAGACTCAGTAGACCTATAGTTACATCTCTTCAGACTCAGTAGACTATAGTTACATCTCTTCAGACTCAGTATACTATAGTTACATCTCTTCCAGAACCAGTAGACTATAGTTACATCTCTTCAGACTCAGTAGACTATAGTTACATTCTCTCAGACTCAGACTATAGTTACATCTCTTCAGACAGTCAGACTATAGTTACATCTCTCAGACTCAGACTATAGTTACATCTCTTCAGACTCAGTAGACTATAGTTACATTCTCTTCAGAACCGTAGACTATAGTTAATCTCTTCCGACTCAGTAGACTATAGTTACATATCTTCAGACTCAGTAGACTATAGTTACATCTCTTCAGACTACAGTAGACTATAGTTACATCTCTTCAGACTCATGTAGACTATAAGTTACATCTCTTCAGACTCCAGTAGACCTATAGTTACATCTCTTCAGACTCAGTAGAATATAGTTACATCTCTTCAGACTCAGTAGACTATAGTTACATCTCTTCCAGACTCAGTAGACTATAGTTACATCTCTTCAGACTCAGTAGACTATAGTTACATCTCTTCAGACTCAGTAGACTATAGTTACATCTCTTCAGACTCAGTAGACTATAGTTACATCTCTTCAGACTCAGTAGACTATAGTTACATCTCTTCAGGACTCAGTTAGACTATAGTTACATCTCTTCAGACTCAGTAGACTATAGTTACATCTCTTCAGACTCAGTAGACTATAGTTACATCTCTTCAGACTCAGTAGACTATAGTTACATCTCTTCAGACTCAGTAGACTATAGTTACATCTCTTCAGACTCAGTAGACTATAGTTACATCTCTTCAGACTCAGTAGACTATAGTTACATCTCTTCAGACTCAGTAGACTATAGTTACATCTCTTCAGACTCAGTAGACTATAGTTACATCTCTTCAGACTCAGACTATAGTTACATCTCTTCAGACTCAGTAGACTATAGTTACATCTCTTCAGACTCAGTAGACTATAGTTACATCTCTTCAGACTCAGTAGACTATAGTTACATCTCTTCAGACTCAGTAGACTATAGTTACATTACATCTCTTCAGACTCAGTAGACTATAGTTACATCTCTTCAGACTCAGTAGACTATAGTTACATCTCTTCAGACTCAGTAGACTATAGTTACATCTCTTCAGACTCAGTAGACTATAGTTACATCTCTTCAGACTCAGTAGACTATAGTTACATCTCTTCAGACTCAGTAGACTATAGTTACATCTCTTCAGACTCAGACTATAGTTACATCTCTTCAGACTCAGTAGACTAAGTTACATCTCTTCAGACTCAGTAGACTATAGTTACACTCTCTTCAGACTCAGTAGACTATAGTTACATCTCTTCAGACTCAGTAGACTATAGTTACATCTCTTCAGACTCAGTAACTATAGTTACATCTCTTCAGACTCAGTAACTATAGTTACATCTCTTCAGACTCAGTAGACTATAGTTACATCTCTCAGACTCAGTAGACTATAGTTACATCTCCTTCCAGACTCAGTAGACTATAGTTACATCTCTTCAGACAGTAGACTATAGTTACATCTCTTCAGACTCAGTAGACTATAGTTACATCTCTTCAGACTCAGATAGACTATAGTTACATCTCTTCAGACTCAGTAGACTATAGTTACATCTCTTCAGACTCAGTAGACTATAGTTACATCTCTTCAGACTCAGTAGACTATAGTTACATCTCTCAGACTCAGTAGACTATAGTTACATCTCTTCAGACTCAGTAGACTATAGTTACATCTCTTCAGACTCAGTAGACTATAGTTACATCTCTTCAGACTCAGTAGACTATAGTTACATCTCTTCAGACTCAGTAGACTATAGTTACATCTCTTCAGACTCAGTAGACTATAGTTACATCTCTTCAGACTCAGTAGACTATAGTTACATCTCTTCAGACTCAGTAGACTATAGTTACATCTCTTCAGACTCAGTAGACTATAGTTACATCTCTTCAGACTCAGTAGACTATAGTTACATCTCTTCAGACTCAGTAGACTATAGTTACATCTCTTCAGACTCAGTAGACTATAGTTACATCTCTTCAGACTCAGTAGACTATAGTTACATCTCTTCAGACTCAGTAGACTATAGTTACATCTCTTCAGACTCAGTAGACTATAGTTACATCTCTCCAGACTCAGTAGACTATAGTTACATCTCTTCAGACTCAGTAGACTATAGTTACATCTCTTCAGACTCAGTAGACTATAGTTTACATCTCTTCAGACTCAGTAGACTATAGTTACATCTCTTCAGACTCAGTAGACTATAGTTACATCTCTTCAGACTCCAGTAGACTATAGTTACATCTCTTCAGACTCCAGTAGACTATAGTTACATCTCTTCAAGACTCAGTAGACTATAGTTACATCTCTTCAGACTCAGTAGACTATAGTATCACATCTCTTCAGACTCAGTACTATAGTTACATCTCTTCAGACTCTCAGTAACTATCAGTTACACTCTCTCAGAACTCAAGACTATAGTTCACATCTCTTCAGACTCGTAGGACTATAGTTACATCTCTTCAGACTCAGTAGACTATAGTTACATCTCTTCAGACACTCAGTAGACTATAGTTACATCCTCTTCAGACTCAGTAGACTATAGTTACATCTCTTCAGACTTCAGTAGACTATAGTTACATCTCTTCAGACTCAGTAGACTATAGTTACATCTCTTCAGACTCAGTAGACTATAGTTACATCTCTTCAGACTCAGTAGAACTATAGTTACATCTCTTCAGACTCAGTAGACTATAGTTACATCTCTTCAGACTCAGTAAGACTATAGTTACATCTCTTCAAGACTCAGTAGACTATAGTTACATCTCTTCAGACTCAGTAGACTATAGTTACATCTCTTCAGACTCAGTAGACTATAGTTACATCTCTTCAGACTCACCAGATAGACTATAGTTACATCTCTTCAGACTCAGTAGACTATAGTTACATCTCTTCAGACTCAGTAGACTATAGTTACATCTCTTCAGACTCAGTAGACTATAGTTACATCTCTTCAGACTCAGTAGACTATAGTTACATCTCTTCAGACTCAGTAGACTATAGTTACATCTCTTCAGACTCAGTAGACTATAGTTACATCTCTTCAGACTCAGTAGACTATAGTTACATCTCTTCAGACTCAGTAGACTATAGTTACATCTCTTCAGACTCAGTAGACTATAGTTACATCTCTTCAGACTCAGTAGACTATAGTTACATCTCTTCAGACTTCAGTAGACTATAGTTACAATCTCTTCAGACTCAGTAGACTATAGTTACATCTCTTCAGACTCAGTAGACTATAGTTACATCTCTTCAGACTCAGTAGACTATAGTTACATCTCTTCAGACTCAGTAGACTATAGTTACATCTCTTCAGACTCAGTAGACTATAGTTACATCTCTTCAGACAGTCAGACTATAGTTACATCTCTTCAGACTCAGTAGACTATAGTTACATCTCTTCAGACTCAGAACTATAGTTACATCTCTTCAAGACTCAGTAGACTATAGTTACATCTCTTCAGACTCAGTAGACTATAGTTACATCTCTTCAGAACTCAGTAGACTATAGTTACATCTCTTCAGACTCAGTAGACTATAGTTACAATCTCTTCAGACTCAGTAGACTATAGTTACATCTCTTCAGACTCAGTAGACTATAGTTACATCTCTTCAGACTCAGTAGACTATAGTTACATCTCTTCCAGACTCAGACTATAGTTACATCTCTTCAGACTCAGTAGACTATAGTTACATCTCTCTTCAGACTCAGTAGACTATAGTTACATCTCTTCAGACACTCAGTAGACTATAGTTACATCCTCTTCCAGACTCAGTAGACTATAGTTACATCTCTTCAGACTCAGTAGACTATAGTTACATCTCTTCAGACTCAGTAGACTATAGTTACATCTCTTCAGACTCAGTAGACTATAGTTACATCTTCTTCAGACTCAGTAGACTATAGTTACATCTCCTTCAGACTCAGTTAAGACTATAGTTACATCACATCTCTTCAGACTCAGACTATAGTTACATCTCTTCAGACTCAGTAGACTATAGTTACATCTCTTCAGACTCAAGACTATAGTTACATCTCTTCAGGACTCAGTAGACTATAGTTACATCTCTTCAGACTCAGTAGACTATAGTTACATCTCTTCAGACTCAGACTATAGTTACATCTCTCCAGACTCAGTAGACTATAGTTACATCTCTTCAGACTCAGACTATAGTTACATCTCTTCAGACTCAGTAGACTATAGTTACATCTCTTCAGACTCAGTAGACTATAGTTACATCTCTTCAGACACAGTAGACTATAGTTACATCTCTCCAGACTCAGTAGACTATAGTTACATCTCTTCAGACTCACAGTAGACTATAGTTACATCTCTTCAGACTCAGTAGACTATAGTTACATCTCTTCAGACTCAGTAAGACTATAGTTACATCTCTTCAGACTCAGTAGACTATAGTTACATCTCTTCAGACTCAGTAGACTATAGTTACATCTCTTCAGACTCAGTAGACTATAGTTACATCTCTTCAGACTCAGTAGACTATAGTTACATCTCTTCAGACTCAGTAGACTATAGTTACATCTCTTCAGACTCAGACTATAGTTACATCTCTTCAGACTCAGTAGACTATAGTTACATCTCTTCAGACACAGTAGACTATAGTTACATCTCTTCAGACACAGTAGACTATAGTTACATCTCTCCAGACTCAGTAGACTATAGTTACATCTCTTCAGACTCAGTAGACTATAGTTACATCTCTTCAGACTCAGTAGACTATAGTTACATCTCTTCAGACTCAGTAGACTATAGTTACATCTCTTCAGACTCAGTAGACTATAGTTACATCTCTTCAGACTCAGTAGACTATAGTTACATCTCTTCAGACTCAGTAGACTATAGTTACATCTCTTCAGACTCAGTAGACTATAGTTACATCTCTTCAGACTCAGTAGACTATAGTTACATCTCTCCAGACTCAGTAGACTATAGTTACATCTCTTCAGACTCAGTAGACTATAGTTACATCTCTCCAGACTCAGACTATAGTTACATCTCTTCAGACTCAGTAGACTATAGTTACATCTCTCCAGACTCAGTAGACTATAGTTACATCTCTTCAGACTCAGTAGACTATAGTTACATCTCTTCAGACTCAGTAGACTATAGTTACATCTCTTCAGACTCAGTAGACTATAGTTACATCTCTTCAGACTCAGTAGACTATAGTTACATCTCTCTCAGACTCATCAGTAGACTATAGTTACATCTCTTCAGACACAGTAGACTATAGTTACATCTCTTCAGACTCAGTAGACTATAGTTATCATCTCTTCAGACTCAGTAGACTATAGTTACATCTCTCCAGACTCAGTAGACTATAGTTACATCTCTTCAGACTCAGTAGACTATAGTTACATCTCTTCAGACTCAGTAGACTATAGTTACATCTCTTCAGACTCAGTAGACTATAGTTACATCTCTTCAGACTCAGTAGACTATAGTTACATCTCTTCAGACTCAGTAGACTATAGTTACATCTCTTCAGACTCAGTAGACTATAGTTACATCTCTTCAGACTCAGTAGACTATAGTTTACATCTCTTCAGACTCAGTAGACTATAGTTACATCTCTTCAGACTCAGTAGACTATAGTTACATCTCTTCAGACTCAGTAGACTATAGTTACATCTCTTCAGACTCAGTAGACTATAGTTACATCTCTTCAGACTCAGTAGACTATAGTTACATCTCTCAGACTCAGTAGACTATAGTTACATCTCTTCAACTCAGTAGACTATAGGTTACATCTCTCCAGACTCAGTAAGACTATAGTTACATCTCTTCAGACTCAGTAGACTTATAGTTACATCTCTTCAGACTCAGTAGACTATAGTTACATCTCTTCAGACTCAGTAGACTATAGTTACATCTCTTCAGACTCAGTAGACTATAGTTACATCTCTTCAGACTCAGTAGACTATAGTTACATCTCTTCAGACTCAGTAGACTATAGTTACATCTCTTCCAGACTCAGTAGACTATAGTTACATCTCTTCCAGACTCAGTAGACTATAGTTACATCTCTTCAGACTCAGTAGACTATAGTTACATCTCTTCAGGACTCAGTAGACTATAGTTACATCTCTTCAGACTCAGTAGACTATAGTTACATCTCTTCAGACTCAGTAGACTATAGTTACATCTCTTCAGACTCAGTAGACTATAGTTACATCTCTTCAGACTCAGTAGACTATAGTTACATCTCTTCAGACTCAGTAGACTATAGTTACATCTCTTCAGACTCAGTAGACTATAGTTACTCTTCAGACTCAGTAGACTATAGTTACATCTCTTCAGAACTCAGTAGACTATAGTTACATCTCTTCAGACTCAGTAGACTATAGTTACATCTCTTCAGACTCAGTAGACTATAGTTACATCTCTTCAGACTCCAGATAGACTATAGTTACATCTCTTCAGACTCAGTAGACTATAGTTACATCTCTTCAGACTCAGTAGACTATAGTTACATCTCTTCAGACTCACCAGATAGACTATAGTTACATCTCTTCAGACTCAGTAGACTATAGTTACATCTCTTCAGACTCAGTAGACTATAGTTACATCTCTTCCAGACTCAGTAGACTATAGTTACATCTCTTCAGACTCAGTAGACTATAGTTACATCTCTTCAGACACAGTAGACTATAGTTACATCTCTTCAGACTCAGTAGACTATAGTTACATCTCTTCAGACTCAGTAGACTATAGTTACATCTCTTCAGACTCAGTAGACTATAGTTACATCTCTTCAGACTCAGTAGACTATAGTTACATCTCTTCAGACTCAGTAGACTATAGTTACATCTCTTCAGACAGACTCAGTAGACTATAGTTACATCTCTTCAGACTCAGTAGACTATAGTTACATCTCTTCAGACAGACTCAGTAGACTATAGTTACATCTCTTCAGACTCAGTAGACTATAGTTACATCTCTTCAGACTCAGTAGACTATAGTTACATCTCTTCAGACTCAGTAGACTATAGTTACATCTCTTCAGACTCAGTAGACTATAGTTACATCTCTTCAGACTCAAGTAGAACTATAGTTACATCTCTTCAGACTCAGTAGACTATAGTTACATCTCTTCAGACTCAGTAGACTATAGTTACATCTCTTCAGACTCAGTAGACTATAGTTACATCTCTTCAGACTCAGTAGACTATAGTTACATCTCTTCAGACTCAGTAGACTATAGTTACATCTCTTCAGACTCAGTAGACTATAGTTACATCTCTTCAGACTCAGTAGACTATAGTTACATCTCTTCAGACTCAGTAGACTATAGTTACATCTCTTCAGACTCAGTAGACTATAGTTACATCTCTTCAGACTCAGTAGACTATAGTTACATCTCTCAGACTCAGTAGACTATAGTTACATCTCTTCAGACTCAGTAGACTATAGTTACATCTCTTCAGACTCAGTAGACTATAGTTACATCTCTTCAGACTCAGTAGACTATAGTTACATCTCTTCAGACTCAGTAGACTATAGTTACATCTCTTCAGACTCAGTAGACTATAGTTACATCTCTTCAGACTCAGTAGACTATAGTTACATCTCTTCAGACTCAGTAGACTATAGTTACATCTCTTCAGACTCAGTAGACTATAGTTACATCTCTTCAGACTCAGTAGACTATAGTTACATCTCTTCAGACTCAGTAGACTATAGTTACATCTCTTCAGACTCAGTAGACTATAGTTACATCTCTTCAGACTCAGTAGACTATAGTTACATCTCTTCAGACTCAGTAGACTATAGTTACATCTCTTCAGACTCAGTAGACTATAGTTACATCTCTTCAGACTCAGTAGACTATAGTTAACATCTCTTCAGACTCAGTAGACTATAGTTACAATCTCTTCAGACTCAGTAGACTATATAGTTACATCTCTTCAGACTCAGTAGACTATAGTTACATCTCTTCAGACTCAGTAGACTATAGTTACATCTCTTCAGACTCAGTAGACTATAGTTACATCTCTTCAGACTCAGTAGACTATAGTTACATCTCTTCAGACTCAGTAGACTATAGTTACATCTCTTCAGACTCAGTAGACTATAGTTACATCTCTTCAGACTCAGTAGACTATAGTTACATCTCTTCAGACTCAGTAGACTATAGTTACATCTCTTCAGACTCAGTAGACTATAGTTACATCTCTTCAGACTCAGTAGACTATAGTTACATCTCTTCAGACTTCAGTAGACTATAGTTACATCTCTTCAGACTCAGTAGACTATAGTTACATCTCTTCAAGACTCAGTAGACTATAGTTACATCTCTTCAGACTCAGTAGACTATAGTTACAATCTCTTCAGACTCAGTAGACTATAGTTACATCTCTTTCAGACTCAGTAGACTATAGTTACATCTCTTCAGACTCAGTAGACTATAGTTACATCATCTCTTCAGACTCAGTAGACTATAGTTACACATCTCTTCAGACTCAGTAGACTATAGTTACATCTCTTCAGACTCAGTAGACTATAGTTACATCTCTTCAGACTCAGTAGACTATAGTTACATCTCTTCAGACTCAGTAGACTATAGTTACATCTCTTCAGACTCAGACTATAGTTACATCTCTTCAGACTCAGTAGACTATAGTTACATCTCTTCAGACTCAGTAGACTATAGTTACATCTCTTCAGACTCAGTAGACTATAGTTACATCTCTTCAGACTCAGACTATAGTTACATCTCTTCAGACTCAGTAGACTATAGTTACATCTCTCCAGACTCAGTAGACTATAGTTACATCTCTTCAGACTCAGTAGACTATAGTTACATCTCTTCAGACTCAGTAGACTATAGTTACATCTCTTCAGACTCAGTAGACTATAGTTACATCTCTTCAGACCTCAGTAGACTATAGTTACATCTCTTCAGACTCAGTAGACTATAGTTACATCTCTTCAGACTCAGTAGACTATAGTTACATCTCTTCAGACTCAGTAGACTATAGTTACATCTCTTCAGACTCAGTAGACTATAGTTACATCTCTTCAGACTCAGTAGACTATAGTTACCATCTCTTCAGACTCAGTAGACTATAGTTACATCTCTTCAGACTCAGTAGACTATAGTTACATCTCTTCAGACTCAGTAGACTATAGTTACATCTCTTCAGACTCAGTAGACTATAGTTACATCTCTTCAGACTCAGTAGACTATAGTTACATCTCTTCAGACTCAGTAGACTATAGTTACATCTCTTCAGACTCAGTAGACTATAGTTACATCTCTTCAGACTCAGTAGACTATAGTTACATCTCTTCAGACTCAGTAGACTATAGTTACATCTCTTCAGACTCAGTAGACTATAGTTACATCTCTTCAGACTCAGGACTATAGTTACATCTCTTCAGACTCAGTAGACTATAGTTACATCTCTTCAGACTCAGTAGACTATAGTTACATCTCTTCAGACTCAGTATAGACTATAGTTACATCTCTTCAGACTCAGTAGACTATAGTTACATCTCTTCAGACTCAGTAGGACTATAGTTACATCTCTTCAGACTCAGTAGACTATAGTTACATCTCTTCAGACTCAGTAGACTATAGTTACATCTCTTCAGACTCAGTAGACTATAGTTACATCTCTTCAGACTCAGTAGACTATAGTTACAATCTCTTCAGACTTCAGTAGACTATAGTTACAATCTCTTCCAGACTTCAGTAGAACTATAGTTACATCTCTTCAGACTCAGTAGACTATAGTTACATCTCTTCAGACTCAGTAGACTATAGTTACATCTCTTCAGACTCAGTAGACTATAGTTACATCTCTTCAGACTCAGTAGACTATAGTTACATCTCTTCAGACTCAGTAGACTATAGTTACATCTCTTCAGACTCAGTAGACTATAGTTACATCTCTTCAGACTCAGTAGACTAGATAAGCACTATAGGTTACATCACTCAACTCAGACTATAGTTACATCTCTCAGGTAGACTATAGTTACAATCTCTTCAGACCCCATGTAGACATAGTTACATCTCTTCAACCAGGATATAGTTACATCCTCTCAGCTACAGACTATAGTACATCTCTTCAGACACAGTAGACTATATGTTACATCCTCCCTCTCAGACTCGCAGTAACTATAGTTACATCTCTCCAGACTCCCAGATAGATATCAGTTACATACTCTTCAGACTCAGTAGACTATAGTTACATCTCTTCAGACTCAGTAGACTATAGTTACATCTCTTCAGACTCAGTAGACTATAGTTTACATCTCTTCAGACTCAGTAGACTATAGTTACATCTCTTCAGACTCAGTAGACTATAGTTACATCTCTCAGACTCAGTAGACTATAGTTACATCTCTTCAGACTCAGTAGACTATAGTTACATCTCTTCAGACTCAGTAGACTATAGTTACATCTCTTCGACTATAGTTTACATCTCTTCAGACTCAGTAGACTATAGTTACATCTCTTCAGACTCAGGTAGACTATAGTTACATCTCTTCAGACTCGTAGACTATAGTTACATCTCTTCAGACTCAGTAGACTATAGTTACATCTCTTCAGACTCAGTAGACTATAGTTACATCTCTTCAGACTCAGTAACTATAGTTACATCTCTTCAGACTCACTAGACTATAGTTACATCTCTTCAGACTCAGGTAGTACTATAGTTACATCTCTCTTCAGACTCAGTAGACTATAGTTACATCTCTTCAGACTCAGTAGACTATAGTTACATCTCTTCAGACCCTCATCTATCAATAGACTATAGTTACTATCTCTTCATACTCAGTAGACTATAGTTACCATCTCCTTCAGACTCAGTAGACTATAGTTACATCTCTTCAGACTCAGTAGACTATAGTACATCTCTTCAGACTCAGTAGACTATAGTTTACATCTCCCAGTCTCAGTAGACTACTCTTCAGACTCAGTAGACTATAGTTACATCTCTTCAGACTCAGACAGTAGACTATAGTTACATCTCTTCCAGACTCACAGTAGACTATAGTTACATCTCTTCAGACTCAGTAGACTACTAGTTACATCTCTTCAGATCAGTAGATCTATAGTTACATCTCTTCAGACTCAGTAGGACTATAGTTACATCTCTTCAGGACTCAGTAGACTATAGTTACATCTCTTCAGACTCAGTAGACTATAGTTACATCTCTTCAGGACTCAGTAGACTATAGTACATCTCTTCAGGACTCAGTAGACTATAGTTACATCTCTCAGACTCAGTAGACTATAGTTACATCTCTTCAGACTCAGTAGACTATAGTTACATCTCCTTCAGACTCAGGACTATAGTTACATCTCTTCAGACTCAGTAGACTATAGTTACATCTCATCAGACTCAGTAGACTATAGTTACATCTCCTTCAGACTCAGTAGACTATAGTTACATCTCTTCAGACTCAGACTATAGTTACATCTCTTCAGACTCAGACTATAGTTACATCTCTTCAGACTCAGTAGACTATAGTTACATCTCTTCAGACTCAGTAGACTATAGTTACATCTCTTCAGACTCAGTAGACTATAGTTACATCTCTTCAAGACTCAGTAGACTATAGTTACATCTCTTCAGACTCAGTAGACTATAGTTACATCTCTTCAGACTCACCAGATAGACTATAGTTACATCTCTTCAGACTCAGTAGACTATAGTTACATCTCTTCAGACTCAGTAGACTATAGTTACATCTCTTCAGACTCAGTAGACTATAGTTACATCTCTTCAGACTCAGTAGACTATAGTTACATCTCTTCAGACTCAGTAGACTATAGTTACATCTCTTCAGACAGTAGACTATAGTTACATCTCTTCAGACTCAGTAGACTATAGTTACATCTCTTCAGACTCAGTAGACTATAGTTACATCTCTTCAGACTCAGTAGACTATAGTTACATCACATCTCTTCAGACTCAGTAGGACTATAGTTACATCTCTCAGACTCAGTAGACTATAGTTACATCTCTCAGACTCAGTAGACTATAGTTACATCTCTTCAGACTCAGTAGACTATAGTTACATCTCTCAGACTCAGTAGACTATAGTTACATCTCTCTCAGACACAGTAGACTATAGTTACATCTCTTCAGACTCAGTAGACTATAGTTAATCTCTCAGACTCATAGACTATAGTTACATCTCTTCAGACTCAGAGACTATAGTTACATCTCTTCAGGACTCAGTAGACTATAGTTACATCTCTTCAGACTCAGTAGACTATAGTTACATCTCTTCAGACTCAGTAGACTACTAGTTACATCTCTTCAGACTCAGTAGACTATAGTTACATCTCTTCAGACTCAGTAGACTATAGTTACATCTCTTCAGATCAGTAGACTATAGTTTACATCTCTTCAGACTCAGTAGACTATAGTTACATCTCTTCAGATCCGTACTATAGTTACATCTCTTCAGACTCAGTAGACTATAGTTACATCTCTTCAGACTCAGTAGACTATAGTTACATCTCTTCAGACTCAGTAGACTATAGTTACATCTCTTCAGACTCAGTAGACTATAGTTACATCTCTTCAGACTCCCAGTAGGACTATAGTTACATCTCTCAGACTCAGTAGACTATAGTTACATCTCTTCAGACTCAGTAGACTATAGTTACATCTCTTCAGACACAGTAGACTATAGTTACATCTCTTCAGACTCAGACTATAGTTACATCTCTCAGACTCAGTAGACTATAGTTACATCTCTCAGACTCAGTAGACTATAGTTACATCTCTTTCAGACTCAGTAGACTATAGTTACATCTCTTCAGACTCAGTAGACTATAGTTACATCTCTTCCAGACTCAGTAGACTATAGTTACATCTCTTCAGACTCAGTAGACTATAGTTACATCTCTTCAGACTCAGTAGACTATAGTTACATTCTTCCAGAACCAGACTCAGTAGACTATAGTTACATCTCTTCAGACTCAGTAGACTATAGTTACATCTCTTCAGACTCAGTAGACTATAGTTACATCTCTTCAGACTCAGTAGACTATAGTTACATCTCTTCAGACTCAGTAGACTATAGTTACATCTCTTCAGACTCAGTAGACTATAGTTACATCTCTTCAGACTCAGTAGACTATAGTTACATCTCTTCAGAATCAGTAGACTATAGTTACATCTCTTCAGACTCAGTAGACTATAGTTACATCTCTTCAGACTCAGTAGACTATAGTTACATCTCTTCAGACTCAGTAGACTATAGTTACATCTCTTCAGACTCAGTAGACTATAGTTACATCTCTTCAGACTCAGTAGACTATAGTTACATCTCTTTCAGACTCAGTAGACTATAGTTACATCTCTTCAGACTCAGTAGACTATAGTTACATCTCTTCAGACCAGTAGACTATAGTTACATCTCTTCAGACTCAGTAGACTATAAGTTACATCTCTCAGACTCAGTAGACTATAGTTACATCTCTTCAGACTCAGTAGACTATAGTTACATCTCTTCAGACTCAGTAGACTATAGTTACATCTCTTCAGACTCAGTAGACTATAGTTACATCTCTTCAGACTCAGTAGACTATAGTTACATCTCTTCAGACTCAGTAGACTATAGTTACATCTCTTCAGACTCAGTAGGATATAGTTACATCTCTTCAGACTCAGTAGACTATAGTTACATCTCTTCAGACTCAGTAGACTATAGTTACATCTCTTCAGACTCAGTAGACTATAGTTACATCTCTTCAGACTCAGTAGACTATAGTTACATCTCTTCAGACTCAGTAGACTATAGTTACATCTCTTCAGACTCAGTAGACTATAGTTACATCTCTTCAGACTCAGTAGACTATAGTTACATCTCTTCAGACCCAGTAGACTATAGTTACATCTCTTCAGACTCAGTAGACTATAGTTACATCTCTTCAGACTAGACTATAGTTACATCTCTTCAGACTCAGTAGACTATAGTTACATCTCTTCAGACTCAGTAGACTATAGTTACATCTCTTCAGACTCAGTAGACTATAGTTACATCTCTTCAGACTCAGTAGACTATAGTTACATCTCTTCAGACTCAGTAGACTATAGTTACATCTCTTCAGACTCAGTAGACTATAGTTACATCTCTTCAGACTCAGTAGACTATAGTTACATCTCTTCAGACTCAGTAGACTATAGTTACATCTCTTCAGACTCAGTAGACTATAGTTACATCTCTTCAGACTCAGTAGACTATAGTTACATCTCTTCAGACTCAGTAGACTATAGTTACATCTCTTCAGACTCACCAGATAGACTATAGTTACATCTCTTCAGACAGACTCAGTAGACTATAGTTACATCTCTTCAGACTCAGTAGACTATAGTTACATCTCTCAGACTCAGTAGGACTATAGTTACATCTCTTCAGACTCAGTAGACTATAGTTACATCATAGTTACTCTCTTCAGACTCAGTAGACTATAGTTTACATCTCTTCAGACTCAGAAGACTATAGTTACATCTCTCAAGACACAGTAGACTATATGTTACATCTCTTCAGACTCAGTAGGACTATAGTTACATCTCTTCAGACTCAGTAGACTATAGTTACATCTCTCCAGACTCACCAGGTAGACTATAGTACATCTCTTCAGACTCAGTGAGACTATAGTTACATCTCTTCAGACTCAGTAGACTATAGTATACATCTCTCAGACTCAGTAGACTATAGTTACATCTCTTCAGACTCAGTAGGGACTGTAGTTACATCTCTTCACAGACTCAGTAGGACTATAGTTACATCTCTTCTGACTCAGTAGACCTATAGTTACATCTCTTCAGGACTCAGGTAGACTTAGCTTACATCTCTTCTGACTCACCGATAGCTATAGTTACATCTCTTCAGACTCAAGTAGACTATAGTTACATCTCTTCAGACTCAGTAGACTATATTACATCTCTTCAGACTCAGTAGACTATAGTTACATCTCTTCAGACTCAGTAGACTATAGTTACATCTCTTCAGACTCAGTAGACTATAGTTACATCTCTTCAGACTCAGTAGACTATAGTTACATCTCTTCAGACTCAGTAGACTATAGTTACATCTCTTCAGACTCAGTAGACTATAGTTACATCTCTTCAGACTCAGTAGACTATAGTTACATCTCTTCAGACTCAGTAGACTATAGTTACATCTCTTCAGACTCAGTAGACTATAGTTACATCTCTTCAGACTCAGTAGACTATAGTTACATCTCTTCAGACTCAGTAGACTATAGTTACATCTCTTCAGACTCAGTAGACTATAGTTACATCTCTTCAGACTCAGTAGACTATAGTTACATCTCTTCAGACTCAGTAGACTATAGTTACATCTCTTCAGACTCAGTAGACTATAGTTACATCTCTTCAGACTCAGTAGACTATAGTTACATCTCTTCAGACAGACTCAGTAGACTATAGTTACATCTCTTCAGACTCAGTAGACTATAGTTACATCTCTTCAGACTCAGTAGACTATAGTTACATCTCTTCAGACTCAGTAGACTATAGTTACATCTCTTCAGACTCAGTAGACTATAGTTACATCTCTTCAGACTCAGTAGACTATAGTTACATCTCTTCAGACTCAGTAGACTATAGTTACATCTCTTCAGACTCAGTAGACTATAGTTACATCTCTTCAGACTCAGTAGACTATAGTTACATCTCTTCAGACTCAGTAGACTATAGTTACATCTCTTCAGACTCAGTAGACTATAGTTACATCTCTTCAGACTCAGTAGACTATAGTTACATCTCTTCAGACTCAGTAGACTATAGTTACATCTCTTCAGACTCAGTAGACTATAGTTACATCTCTTCAGACTCAGACTATAGTTACATCTCTTCAGACTCAGTAGACTATAGTTACATCTCTTCAGACTCAGTAGACTATAGTATAGTTACATCTCTTCAGACTCAGTAGACTATAGTTACATCTCTTCAGACTCAGTAGACTATAGTTACATCTCTTCAGACTCAGTAGACTATAGTTACATCTCTTCAGACTCAGTAGACTATAGTTACATCTCTTCAGACTCAGTAGACTATAGTTACATCTCTTCAGACTCAGTAGACTATAGTTACATCTCTTCAGACTCAGTAGACTATAGTTACATCTCTTCAGACTCAGTAGACTATAGTTACATCTCTTCAGACTCAGTAGACTATAGTTACATCTCTTCAGACTCAGTAGACTATAGTTACATCTCTTCAGACTCAGTAGACTATAGTTACATCTCTTCAGACTCAGTAGACTATAGTTACATCTCTTCAGACTCAGTAGACTATAGTTACATCTCTTCAGACTCAGTAGACTATAGTTACATCTCTTCAGACTCAGTAGACTATAGTTACATCTCTTCAGACTCAGTAGACTATAGTTACATCTCTTCAGACAGACTCAGTAGACTATAGTTACATCTCTTCAGACTCAGTAGACTATAGTTACATCTCTTCAGACTCAGTAGACTATAGTTACATCTCTTCAGACTCAGTAGACTATAGTTACATCTCTTCAGACTCAGTAGACTATAGTTACATCTCTTCAGACTCAGTAGACTATAGTTACATCTCTTCAGACTCAGTAGACTATAGTTACATCTCTTCAGACTCAGTAGACTATAGTTACATCTCTTCAGACTCAGTAGACTATAGTTACATCTCTTCAGACTCAGTAGACTATAGTTACATCTCTTCAGACTCAGTAGACTATAGTTACATCTCTTCAGACTCAGTAGACTATAGTTACATCTCTTCAGACTCAGTAGACTATAGTTACATCTCTTCAGACTCAGTAGACTATAGTTACATCTCTTCAGACTCAGTAGACTATAGTTACATCTCTTCAGACTCAGTAGACTATAGTTACATCTCTTCAGACTCAGTAGACTATAGTTACATCTCTTCAGACTCAGTAGACTATAGTTACATCTCTTCAGACTCAGTAGACTATAGTTACATCTCTTCAGACTCAGAGACTATAGTTACATCTCTTCAGACTCAGTAGACTATAGTTACATCTCTTCAGACTCAGTAGACTATAAGTTACATCTCTTCAGACACGTAGACTATAGTTACATCTCTCAGACTCAGTAGACTATAGTAAATCTCTTCAGACTCAGTAGACTATAGTTACATCTCTTCAGACTCAGTAGACTATAGTTACATCTCTTCAGACTCAGTAGACTATAGTTACATCTCTTCAGACTCAGTAGACTATAGTTACATCTCTTCAGACTCAGGAGACTATAGTTTACATCTCTTCAGGACTCAGTAGTCTATAGTTACATCTCCTTCAGACTCAGTAGGACTTATAGTTACACTCTTCAGACACAGTAGTCTATAGTTACATCTCTTCATGACCTCAGTACTATAGTTACATCTCTTCAGACTCAGAGTAGTTACATCTCTTCAGACTCAGTAGACTATAGTTACATCTCTTCCAGACACAGTAGACTATAGTTACATCTCTTCAGACTCAGTAGACTATAGTTACATCTCTTCAGACTCAGTAGACTATAGTTTACATCTCTTCAGACTCAGTAGACTATAGTTACATCTCTTCGACTCAGTAGACTATAGTTACATCTCTTCAGACTCAGTAGACTATAGTATACATCTCTTCAGACTCTGTAGACTATAGTTACATCTCTTCAGACTCAGTAGACTATAGTTACATCTCTTCAGACTCAGTAGACTATAGTTACATCTCTTCAGACTCAGTAGACTATAGTTACATCTCTTCAGACTCAGTAGACTATAGTTACATCTCTTCAGACTCAGTAGACTATAGTTTACATCTCTTCAGACTCAGTAGACTATAGTTACATCTCTTCAGACTCAGTAGACTATAGTTACATCTCTTCAGACTCAGTAGACTATAGTTACATCTCTTCAGACTCAGTAGACTATAGTTACATCTCTTCAGACTCAGTAGACTATAGTTACATCTCTTCAGACTCAGTAGACTATAGTTACATCTCTTCAGACTCAGTAGACTATAGTTACATCTCTTCAGACTCAGTAGACTATAGTTACATCTCTTCAGACTCAGTAGACTATAGTTACATCTCTTCAGACTCAGTAGACTATAGTTACATCTCTTCAGACTCAGTAGACTATAGTTTACATCTCTTCAGACTCAGTAGACTATAGTTACATCTCTTCAGACTCAGTAGACTATAGTTACATCTCTTCAGACTCAGTAGACTATAGTTACATCTCTTCAGACTCAGTAGACTATAGTTACATCTCTTCAGACTCAGTAGACTATAGTTACATCTCTTCAGACTCAGTAGACTATAGTTACATCTCTTCAGACTCAGTAGACTATAGTTACATCTCTTCAGACTCAGTAGACTATAGTTACATCTCTTCACTCAGTAGACTATAGTTACATCTCTTCAGACTCAGTAGACTATAGTTACATCTCTTCAGACACAGTAGACTATAGTTACATCTCTTCAGACTCAGTAGACTATAAGATAAACATAGTTAATCACAATATGACGAACACGGAGCCAGGGTTAAACATGGGTACATCTCTGTTGCTAGACAATAACTTAATTGGTTCCTCTCCCTGGTGTAGTCACTGCCCTGCCTGGTATATGTGGGAAATAGGATTGTTGATTCTCTTTTCATCTGACCTGTCTTCGGGTCTAATTCCTCGCTCCTTCCTAATCCACAGCTGTCCTACCTTATCAGTGACTGAAACCAGACTGCTGCCCTTTGCCTCTCTCCTCAGGCATAGTCCTGGAACGAAGCCAGGGTTGAACAGAGTTCAGACTAAACATGGTTGATCACAGCATGAGGGGCGTTGAGACGGAGTGATACAGGAGGCTTGTATATGTTTGAGAGATTGATTATGGCCTGCCATGTTTAAGTATCGATTGTTAGGTTTGGGAATCAATTAAGAGTCCAGGGAGGGACTCTTATTTCTGCATGACAGGGCTTGGTCCCACCACTATTGTTTCCAGACATGGAACTAGAAGGGAGTGAAGTCAGATACCGCCGTTAAGGAAGTGGGCGGAGCGGTCAAGAGGTGAAAACTGGAGACAGTGGTGGAGGAACCAGGGAGGGAGGGATTAAGCTAAAATATATGTAAAATGACTATATAAACTGAGAGCTGAGAGGTGGAAAGTCAGATGCTCTGCAGACCACGTCGGCTATATTGATTGTAATAAAGTCTATCTTAATTCTACAAAAACTCTGAAAGTACTTTGTTTTTGACTGAGGAAAAATACAATATTCTACAACACTTGCAAGTAAGCATTTGGTTGAACGATGTATACCATGTGTATCCTGTACATATGACTAATACAACTGGAAACCGTATTAACATTCATACTGCATTTCTGATGCAAACACAAATGCAGGTCAGACACTTGTCAGGCCACAGAGAGGAGGAAGAGACATTTACGTTACATTTTACATTTACATTTTAGTCATTTAGCAGATGCTCTTATCCAGAGCGACTTAGTGAGTGCATACATTTTTCATACTGGCCCCCTATGGGAATCGAACCCACAACCCTGCCGTTGCAAGCGCCATGCTCTACCAACTGAGCTGCAGCTACTCTGCACAAAGAGAGTATTGCAGTAGCCTTTCATTTTAAATGTCAAAATACATGACAGAAACCTTCTGTGCACAAAGGTCAAATATATTTGTAAATATTCCAATCACATTGAAATCTATGGTATAATCCTCATGGGGTGGTATATAGTCCAGAAACAATTGTACCATTATTAGGTGTATAGTGCCACCTAGTGTTCAACATGTATGAAAATGTGGGCAACACTACCAGTCAATGCTACTGCATATTTCCATATCAGAAAAAGTGGTAGTGTCTATTTTACCAAGATACAGAGGCAATAATGCTTTTGCTGGGAGGGTATTCTGGAACTGTGAGGGTAGGCCTATTCTAGAACTGTGAGGGTAGGCCTATTCTAGAACTGTGAGGGTAGGCCTATTCTAGAACTGTGAGGGTAGGCCTATTCTAGAACAATTATGCTGCAGATAACACGACTGAAAACAAAGAAATGAGCAAGTAAGTGAAAGTGAGTGAAGTTAGTTAAGAGACATCTGTTTAAGCCAGATAGTAACCCAAAGGTGAACAGTGCCCTCTAGTGGGGAGAGATAGACATCTGTTTAAGCCAGATAGTAACCCAAAGGTGAACAGTGCCCTCTAGTGGGGAGAGATAGACATCTGTTTAAGCCAGATAGTAACCCAAAGGTGAACAGTGCCCTCTAGTGGGGAGAGATAGACATCTGTTTAAGCCAGATAGTAACCCGAAGGTGAACAGTGCCCTCTAGTGGGGAGAGATTTCAAACACAGGTGCACTGCCACACCAAATGAAGACATGTATTTGTACACAATGGACTTCCTACTAGGGCACACCACCTCAGTGCTAACAGTGTAACTCTGGTTCATAGGCTCATGATTACTGCATACAACAGCTGTAGGATCAACAGAGGTATCCAGGGCAGTTAGAGGGACATAAATTAAGGTTACTTACATTGTGTCTGCCAACACCCCTAGGATAATGTACATTTGATGCAGCATTATGACGACTCATTGTCACAATGGTAGGGATTAACTCAGCTGGTCTTGTGTCATTGATAAGTCATTGTTTCAACGCAGCCTTGAAATGCGTGGACAGAGTCCAGGAGCCAAGATGATTTGGATGGACTCCGTCATTCCTGTAGAGTATCTTCTGTTTCCAGAAGGTGTCCAGGTTATCTATAGAAGTGATTCCAGCAGAGCTATAGTAATCTATTAGCCAGGTGTGTAATGCCAGTAGCCTGCTGAATCTCTCACACCCACGGCCCAACGATGGTACTGGACCTGAAATGATTGGCCGCTTTTTGGGGTCTTTTAATGCTAAAATCAGTTCTTCAAAATCAATTTTCAGATATTCCGAGCTAGCCCTCCTGATGTCGTTTGACCCCACATGGACTACAACAGCATCGGAAGCAGCCTTGTGATGTCCTGTACTCGTGCTCCTGGGTAGCACAGGGTTTTTGCATTGGGAACCGAGATGTTTCTCACAATAGAGATGCCGATGATGACAGCTGGTGATGTTGAATGGGCCGGTCTCTCAGGCAGCCTCACGGTCTGATGGGGGTGGGAGCTCTGAGGATCTGATGGTGATGCTGAATGGGCCAGTCTCTCAGGCATCCTCACGGTCTGATGGGGGTGGGAGCTCTGAGGATCTGATGGTGATGCTGAATGGGCCAGTCTCTCAGGCAGCCTCACGGTCTGATGGGGGTGGGAGCTCTGAGGATCTGATGGTGATGCTGAATGGGCCAGTCTCCCAGGCAGCCTCACGGTCTGATGGGGGTGGGAGCTCTGAGGATCTGAACCCGAGGTAGAAGCCACCGGAGAGGGAGACAGAACCGAGGACGAAGACGCAGGTACCTCCGGATCCAATCTCAAATCGGAAGCCCTAAGGAAGAAGGCGCCAGAACCTCTGGATCCAGGGCAGCAAAGCCGTTTCTGGTCTGTGTCAGGTCCGGGCTTAACATCTCTAAGGAGGCCCCCGTTGCCAGAGGGCGCTTTCTTCGACTTCCATGGCGAGTGACGTTTCTCCATGGCTTGTTGGTTGGGTCGAGAACAGCTCCATTCTCCAGGGAAGGGGGAGACCCCTTCAGGGATGGATCCCTGCTGAGCACAGGCCAGTCGGCTGTGGAGAGCCGACAAGGCGGTGACACTTCCACCAGATCTGGTAGGATCCCAGGACAGACAGCAGCGCTGGGCTTCCATGTCTCTCCCCCTATGAAGCAGGATCTGTCAGGATCCCAGGACAGACAGCAGCGCTCACAGCAGCTGAGCACAACAGAGCCGCAGGATCCAAAATAAAATAAAAGTATATAAAAAACGAAATGTATAAGGAAACACTCAGCTTTACAAAAACAATAAACCGAGGTCTCTTGTTCAGCTTTTTGTTACTGACCAACATGCTGAGGTCCCTGCTGTTATTTATTAACAGACTAAACTGAACATAAATATCTCGTGTCCAACTGATTATTGAAACAGATGAACAAGCTCATTAATGAACTGGCTACATTCCAGCCAGGGAGAAAAGGAGACTGACATGAGCCTAACTACTGCTTCCAGAGCTTTTCCCTGGTTTCCCTGGTTTCCCTGGTTTCATTGTCCCTGTTACCTTCTGATAATATCCCAACAGGCCCTGCAGCATCCTCTCTAAACCCAGTACATAGTTAAACATTCCTACATAAACTCTATTTGAAAAAGTTGATCTTTTGTAAAACCAAGATTAGCCTTAGTGGTGGATGGAGGCATGTACTACTGGAATACTACAAAATAGCTGAAGCCAATGTATAACAACAGTCTGAAAACAATGTGTGGGAGAGGTGGAAAAATTATTGTTATCGATCAATAAAGATTACTGTAGCTCTGCTGGAATCACTTTTATAGATAACTTGGACACCTTCTGGAAACAGAAGATACTCTACAGGAATGACGGAGTCCATCCAAATCATCTTGGCTCCTGGACTCTGTCCACGCATTTCAAGGCTGCGTTGAAACAATGATTTATCAATGACCCAAGACCAGGTCAGTTAATCCCTACCATTGTGACAATGAGTCGTCATAATGCTGCATCAAATGTACATTATCCTAGGGGTGTTGGCAGACACAATGTAAGTAACTTAATTTATGTCCCCCTAATTGCCCTGAATGCCTCTGCTGATCCTACAGCTATTGTATGCAGTAATCATGAGCCCATGAACCAGAGTTACACTGTTAGAACTGAGGCAGTGTGCCCTAGTAGGAAGTCCACTGTGTGCAGCTCACCCTGCACTATCAGCTCCAATATAAATAACATGAGCATGTCTACTTCTGATACGCTTCCCAGTAAAGCATTAAAGACAATCTGCTAGTAACAGATGACATTCACATCTATCTCTGAAACTCACTTAGATAATACCTTTGATGATACTGTGGTAGCAATACATGGTTATAACATCTACCGAAAGGACTGAAATGCCAATGGGGGCAGTGTTGCGGTCTATATTCAGAACCACATTCCTGTAAAGCTTAGAGAATATCTCTTGTTAAATACTGTTGAAGTAATACAGGTTCATCTGCCTCACCTAAAACCCATTCTGGTGGGAAGCTGCTATAGACCACCAAGTGCTAACAGTCAGTATCTGGATAACGTGTGAAATGCTTGATAATGTCAATTATGTGATATCAACAGAGAAGTATATTTTCTGGGTGATTTAAATATTTACTGGCTTTCATCAGGCTGCCCACTTTAGAAAAAAAGTCAAACTGTAACTAGTGCCTGCAACCTGGTTCAGGATATCAGTCAACCTACCAGGGTAGTTACAAACAGCACAGGAATGAAATCATCAACATGTATTGATCATATCTTTACTAATGCTGCAGAAATTTGTTTGAAAGCAGTATCCAGATCCATCAGATGTAGTGATCACAATATAGTAGCCATATCTAGGAAAACCAAAGTTCCAAAGGCTGGGCCTAATATAGTGTATAAGAGGTCATACAATAAGTTTTGTAGTGATTCCTATGTTGTGGATGTGAATAATAATTGTTGGTCTGTGGTGTGTAATGAGGAGCAACCAGACAATGCACTTGACACATTTATGACATTTCTTATTCCAGTTAGTAATAAGCATGCACCCATTAAGAAAATGACTGTAAAAACTGTTAAATCCCTGTGGATTGATGAGGAATTGAAAAATGGTATGGTTGAGAGGGATGAGGCAAAAGGTATGGCAAATAAGTCTGGCTGCACAACGGATTGGCAAACGTACTGCAAATTGAGAAATCATGTGACTAAACTGAAGAAGAAACTATACTATGAAACAAAAACAAATGATACACTGCTCAAAAAAATAAAGGGAACACTTAAACAACACAATGTAACTCCAAGTCAATCACACTTCTGTGAAATCAAACTGTCCACTTAGGAAGCAACACTGATTGACAATAAATTTCACATGCTGTTGTGCAAATGGGATAGACAACAGGTGGAAATTATAGGCAATTAGCAAGACACCCCCAATAAAGGACTGGTTTTGCAGGTGGTGACCACAGACCACTTCTCAGTTCCTATGCTTCCTGGCTGATGTTTTGGTCACTTTTGAATGCTGGCGGTGCTTTCACTCTAGTGGTAGCATGAGACGGAGTCTACAACCCACACAAGTGGCTCAGGTAGTGCAGCTCATCCAAGATGGCACATCAATGCGAGCTGTGGCAAGAAGGTTTGCTGTGTCTGTCAGCGTAGTGTCCAGAGCATGGAGGCGCTACCAGGAGGCACGCCAGTACATCAGGAGACGTGGAGGAGGCCGTAGGAGGGCAACAACCCAGCAGCAGGACCGCTACCTCCGCCTTTGTGCAAGGAGGAGCAGGAGGAGCACTGCCAGAGCCCTGCAAAATGACCTCCAGCAGGCCACAAATGTGCATGTGTCTGCTCAAACGGTCAGAAACAGACTCCATGAGGGTGGTATGAGGGCCCGACGTCCACAGGTGGGGGTTGTGCTTACAGCCCAACACTGTGCAGGACGTTTGGCATTTGCCAGAGAACACCAAGATTGGCAAATTCGCCACTGGCGCCCTGTGCTCTTCACAGATGAAAGCAGGTTCACACTGAGCACATGTGACAGAGTCTGGAGACGCCGTGGAGAACGTTCTGCTGCCTGCAACATCCTCCAGCATGACCGGTTTGGCGGTGGGTCAGTCATGGTGTGGGGTGGCATTTCTTTGGGGGGCCGCACAGCCCTCCATGTGCTCGCCAGAGGTAGCCTGACTGCCATTAGGTACCGAGATGAGATCCTCAGACCCCTTGTGAGACCATATGCTGGTGTGGTTGGCCCTGGGTTCCTCCTAATGCAAGACAATGCTAGACCTCATGTGGCTGGAGTGGGTCAGCAGTTCCTGCAAGAGGAAGGCATTGATGCTATGGACTGGCCCGCCCGTTCCCCAGACCTGAATCCAATTGAGCACATCTGGGACATCATGTCTCGCTCCATCCACCAACGCCACGTTGCACCACAGACTGTCCAGGAGTTGGCAGATGCTTTAGTCCAGGTCTGGGAGGAGATCCCTCAGGAGACCATCCGCCACCTCATCAGGAGCATGCCCAGGCATTGTAGGGAGGTCATACAGGCACTTGGAGGCCACACACACTACTGAGCCTCATTTTGACTTGTTTTAAGGACATTACATCAAAGTTGGATCAGCCTGTAGTGTGGTTTTCCACTTTAATTTTGATTAATTCCAGACCTCCATGGGTTGATACATTTGATTTCCATTGATAATTTTTGTGTGATTTTGTTGTCAGCACATTCAACTATGTAAAGAAAAAAGTATTTAATAAGATTATTTCATTCATTCAGATCTAGGATGTTTTATTTTAGTGTTCCCTTAATTTTTTTGAGCAGTGTATAAAGAATGATAGTAAAAAGCTTTGGAGCACCTTAAATGAAATGTTGGGCAATAAGGCAAACTCAGCTCCATCATTCATTGAATCAGATGGCTCATTCATCACAAAACCCACTGATGTTGCCAACTACTTTAATGCCTTTTTAATTGGCAAGATAAGCAAACTTAGGCATGACATACCAGCAACAAACGCTGACAACACACATCCAAGTATATCTGACCAAATTATGAAAGACAAGAATTGTACTTTTGAATTCCTTAAAGTCAGTGTGGAAGAGGTGAAACAATTATTGTTGTCTATCAACAATGACAAGCCACCGGGGTCTGACAATCTTGGTGGAAAATTACAGAGGATAATAGCGGACGATATTGCCACTCCCATTTGCCATATCTACAATTTAAGCCTACTAGAAAGTGTGTGCCCTCAGGCCTGGAGGGAAGCTAAAGTCATTCCACTACCCAAGAATAGTAAAGCCCCCTTTACTGGCTCAAATAGCCGACCAATTAGCCTGTTACCAACCCTTAGTAAACTTCTGGTAAAAAAACGTTTTTGACTAGATACAATGCTATTTCACAGTAAACAAACTGACAACAGACTTTCAGCACACTTATATGGAAGGACACTCAACGAGCACAGCACTTACACAAATGACTGATGATTGGCTGAGAGAAAATGATGATAAAATGACTGTGGGGGCTGTTTTGTTAGATTTTAGTGCAGCTTTTGACATTATCGATCATAGTCTGCTGCTGGAAAAACGTTTGTGTTATGGCTTTACACCCCCTGCTATAATGTGGATGAAGAGTTACTTGTCTAACAGAACACAGAGGGTGTTCTTTAATGGAAGCCTCTCAAACATAATCCAGGTAGAATCAGGCATTCCCCAGGGCAGCTGTCTAGGCACCTTGCTTTTTTCCATCTTTACTAACGACATGCCACTGGCTTTGAGTAAAGCCAGAGTGTCTATGTATGCGAATGACTCAACACTATACACGTCAGCTACTACAGCAACTGAAATGACTGCAACACTTAACAAAGAGCTGCAGTTAGTTTCAGAATGGGTAGCAAGGAATAAGTTAGTCCTAAATATTTACAAAACTAAAAGCATTGTATTTGGGACAAATCATTCACTAAACCCTAAACCTCAACTAAATCTCGTAATGAATAATGTGGAAATTGAGCAAGTTGAGGTGACTGAACTGCTTGGAGTAACCCTGGATTGTAAACTGTCATGGTCAAAGCATATCGATACAACAGTAGCTAAGATGGGGAGAAGTCTGTCCATAATAAAGCGCTGCTCTACCTTCTTAACAGCACTATCAACAAGGCAGGTCCTACAGGCCCTAGTTTTGTTGCACCTAGACTACTGTTCAGTAGTGTGGTCAGGTGCCACAAAGAGGGACTTGGGAAAATTGCAGTTGGCTCAGAACAGGGCAGCACGGCTGGCCCTTAAAAGTACACGGAGAGCTAACATTAATGACATGCATGTCAGTCTCTCCTGGCTCAGAGTGGAGGAGAGATTGACTTCATCACTACTTGTAAGAGGTGTTGACAAGCTGAATGTACCGAGCTGTCTGTTTAAAATACTAGCACACAGCTCAGACACCCATGCATACCCCACAAGACATGCCGGCAGAGGTCTCTTCACAGTCCCCAAGTCCAGAACAGACTATGGGAGGCGCACAGTACTACATAGAGCCATGACTACATGGAACTCTATTCTACATCAAGTAACTGATACAAATAGTAGAATCAGATTTAAAAAACAGGTAAAATACACCTTATGGAACAACGGGGACTGTGAAGAGACACACACAAGGGTATAGACACATGCATGCGCACACATTGTGATATTGTTGTATGGTGGTATTAAACATTTTGTATTGTAGATATGTAGTGGTGTAATAATGTTATATGATGTACTGTTTTATATTTTGTTTTATATGTAATGTAAGTGCTTTAATATGTTTTGACCCCAGGAAGAGTAGCTGCTGCCTTACCAGGAACTAATGGGGATCCTTAATAAACCCCAGGAAGAGTAGCTGCTGCCTTGGCAGGAACTATAGGGGATCCATAATAAACCCCAGGAAGAGTAGCTGCTACCTTGGCAGGAACTAATGGGGATCCATAATAAACCCCAGGAAGAGTAGCTGCTGCCTTGGCAGGAACTATAGGGGATCCATAATAAACCCCAGGAAGAGTAGCTGCTGCCTTGGCAGGAACTAATGGGGATCCATAATAAACCCCAGGAAGAGTAGCTGCTGCCTTGGCAGGAACTAATGGGGATCCTTAATAAACCCCAGGAAGAGTAGCTGCTGCCTTGGCAGGAACTATAGGGGATCCATAATAAACCCCAGGAAGAGTAGCTGCTGCCTTGGCAGGAACTAATGGGGATCCATAATAAACCCCAGGAAGAGTAGCTGCTGCCTTGGCAGGAACTAATGGGGATCCATAATAAACCCCAGGAAGAGTAGCTGCTGCCTTGGCAGGAACTAATGGGGATCCATAATAAACCCCAGGAAGAGTAGCTGCTGCCTTGGCAGGAACTAATGGGGATCCATAATAAACCCCAGGAAGAGTAGCTGCTGCCTTGGCAGGAACTAATGGGGATCCATAATAAACCCCAGGAAGAGTAGCTGCTGCCTTGGCAAATACAATACAAATGTTGGTGTTGGAGTCGTGCTTGGCCACGCAGTCGTGGGTGAACAGGGAGTACAGGAGGGGGCTGAGCATGCACACCTGAGAAGGGTGAAAACTATAACACTACAGGGTAGGGTCAGGGTGAAAACTAAAACACTACAGGGTAGGGTCAGGGTGAAAACTAAAACACTACAGGGTAGGGTCAGGGTGAAAACTAAAACACTACAGGGTAGGGTCAGGGTGAAAACTAAAACACTACAGGGTAGGGTCGGGGTGAAAACTAAAACACTACAGGGTAGGGTCAGGGTGAAAACTAAAACACTACAGGGTAGGGTCGGGGTGAAAACTAAAACACTACAGGGTAGGGTCAGGGTGAAAACTAAAACACTACAGGGTAGGGTCAGGGTGAAAACTAAAACACTACAGGGTAGGGTCAGGGTGAAAACTAAAACACTACAGGGTAGGGTCAGGGTAAAAACTAAAACACTACAGGGTAGGGTCAGGGTGAAAACTAAAACACTACAGGGTAGGAGGGTGAAAACTAAAACACTACAGGGTAGGGTCAGGTTGATAACTAAAACACTACAGGGTAGGTTCAGGGTGAAAACTAAAACACTACAGGGTAGGGTCAGGGTGAAAACTAAAACACTACAGGGTAGGAGGGTGAAAACTAAAACACTACAGGGTAGGAGGGTGAAAACTAAAACACTACAGGGTAGGGTCAGGGTGAAAACTAAAACACTACAGGGTAGGAGGGTGAAAACTAAAACACTACAGGGTAGGGTCGGGGTGAAAACTAAAACACTACAGGGTAGGAGGGTGAAAACTAAAACACTACAGGGTAGGGTCAGGGTGAAAACTAAAACACTACAGGGTAGGAGGGTGAAAACTAAAACACTACAGGGTAGGGTGAAAACTATAACACTACAGGGTAGGAGGGTGAAAACTAAAACACTACGGGGTAGGGTCAGGGTGAAAACTAAAACACTACAGGGTAGGGTCAGGGTGAAAACTAAAACACTACAGGGTAGGGTCAGGGTGAAAACTAAAACACTACAGGGTAGGGTCAGGGTGAAAACTAAAACACTACAGGGTAGGAGGGTGAAAACTAAAACACTACAGGGTAGGGTCAGGGTGAAAACTAAAACACTACAGGGTAGGGTCAGGGTGAAAACTAAAACACTACAGGGTAGGAGGGTGAAAACTAAAACACTACAGGGTAGGAGGGTGAAAACTAAAACACTACAGGGTAGGGTCAGGGTGAAAACTAAAACACTACAGGGTAGGGTCAGGGTGAAAACTAAAACACTACAGGGTAGGAGGGTGAAAACTAAAACACTAGAGGGTAGGAGGGTGAAAACTAAAACACTACAGGGTAGGGGCAGGGTGAAAACTAAAACACTACAGGGTAGGGTCAGGGTGAAAACTAAAACACTACAGGGTAGGGTCAGGGTGAAAACTAAAACACTACAGGGTAGGGTCAGGGTAAAAACTAAAACACTACAGGGTAGGGTCAGGGTGAAAACTAAAACACTACAGGGTAGGAGGGTGAAAACTAAAACACTACAGGGTAGGGTCAGGTTGATAACTAAAACACTACAGGGTAGGTTCAGGGTGAAAACTAAAACACTACAGGGTAGGGTCAGGGTGAAAACTAAAACACTACAGGGTAGGAGGGTGAAAACTAAAACACTACAGGGTAGGAGGGTGAAAACTAAAACACTACAGGGTAGGGTCAGGGTGAAAACTAAAACACTACAGGGTAGGAGGGTGAAAACTAAAACACTACAGGGTAGGGTCGGGGTGAAAACTAAAACACTACAGGGTAGGAGGGTGAAAACTAAAACACTACAGGGTAGGGTCAGGGTGAAAACTAAAACACTACAGGGTAGGAGGGTGAAAACTAAAAACACTACAGGGTAGGGTGCAGAACTATATCACTACAGGGTAGGGGCAGTGAAAACTATATCACTACAGGGTAGGGGCAGGGTGAAAACTATATCACTACAGGGTAGGGGCAGGGTGAAAACTATATCACTACAGGGTAGGGGCAGGGGAACTATATCACTACAGGGTAGGGGCAGGGTGAAAACTATATCACTACAGGGTAGGGGCAGGGTGAAAACTATATCACTACAGGGTAGGGGCAGGGTGAAAACTATATCACTACAGGGTAGGGGCAGGGTGAAAACTATATCACTACAGGGTAGGGGCAGGAACTATATCACTACAGGGTAGGGGCAGGGTGAAAACTATATCACTACAGGGTAGGGGACAGGGTGAAAACTATATCACTACAGGGTAGGGGCAGGGTGAAAACTATATCACTACAGGGTAGGGGCAGAAACTATATCACTACAGGGTAGGGGACAGGGGTGAAAACTATATCACTACAGGGTAGGGGCAGGGTGAAAACTAAAACACTACAGGGTAGGGTCAGGGTGAAAACTAAAACACTACAGGGTAGGGTCAGGGTGAAAACTAAAACACTACAGGGTAGGGTCAGGGTGAAAACTAAAACACTACAGGGTAGGAGGGTGAAAACTAAAACACTACAGGGTAGGGTCAGGGTGAAAACTAAAACACTAGAGGGTAGAAGGGTGAAAACTAAAACACTACAGGGTAGGAGGGTGAAAACTAAAACACTACAGGGTAGGGTCAGGGTGAAAACTAAAACACTACAGGGTAGGAGGGTGAAAACTAAAACACTACAGGGTAGGGTCAGGGTGAAAACTAAAACACTACAGGGTAGGGTCAGGGTGAAAACTAAAACACTACAGGGTAGGGTCAGGGTGAAAACTAAAACACTACAGGGTAGGAGGGTGAAAACTAAAACACTACAGGGTAGGAGGGTGAAAACTAAAACACTACAGGGTAGGAGGGTGAAAACTAAAACACTACAGGGTAGGGGACAGGGTGAAAACTATATCACTACAGGGTAGGGGCAGGGTGAAAACTATATCACTACAGGGTAGGGGCAGGGGTGAAAACTATATCACTACAGGGTAGGGGCAGGGTGAAAACTATATCACTACAGGGTAGGGGCAGGGTGAAAACTATATCACTACAGGGTAGGGCAGGGTGAAAACTATATCACTACAGGGTAGGGGACAGGGTGAAAACTATTATCACTACAGGGTAGGGGCAGAACTATATCACTACAGGGTAGGGGCAGGGTGAAAACTATATCACTACAGGGTAGGGCAGGGTGAAAACTATATCACTACAGGGTAGGGGCAGGTGAACTATATTCACTACAGGGTAGGGGCAGGGTGAAAACTATATCACTACAGGGTAGGGGCAGGGTGAAAACTATATCACTACAGGGTAGGGGCAGGGTGAAAAACTATATCACTACAGGGTAGGGGCAGGGGAACTATATCACTACAGGGTAGGGACAGGGTGAAAACTATATCACTACAGGGTAGGGTGAAAACTATAACACTACAGGGTAGGAGGGTGAAAACTAAAACACTACGGGGTAGGGGTCAGGGTGAAAACTAAAACACTACAGGGTAGGGTCAGGGTGAAAACTAAAACACTACAGGGTAGGGTCAGGGTGAAAACTAAAACACTACAGGGTAGGGTCAGGGTGAAAACTAAAACACTACAGGGTAGGAGGGTGAAAACTAAAACACTACAGGGTAGGGTCAGGGTGAAAACTAAAACACTACAGGGTAGGGTCAGGGTGAAAACTAAAACACTACAGGGTAGGAGGGTGAAAACTAAAACACTACAGGGTAGGAGGGTGAAAACTAAAACACTACAGTGTAGGGTCAGGGTGAAAACTAAAACACTACAGGGTAGGGTCAGGGTGAAAACTAAAACACTACAGGGTAGGAGGGTGAAAACTAAAACACTAGAGGGTAGGAGGGTGAAAACTAAAACACTACAGGGTAGGGGCAGGGTGAAAACTATATCACTACAGGGTAGGGGCAGGGTGAAAACTATATCACTACAGGGTAGGGGCAGGGTGAAAACTATATCACTACAGGGTAGGGGCAGGGTGAAAACTATATCACTACAGGGTAGGGGCAGGGTGAAAACTATATCACTACAGGGTAGGGGCAGGGTGAAAACTATATCACTACAGGGTAGGGGCAGGGTGAAAACTATATCACTACAGGGTAGGGGCAGAACTATATCACTACAGGGTAGGGGCAGGGTGAAAACTATATCACTACAGGGTAGGGGCAGAACTATATCACTACAGGGTAGGGGCAGGGTGAAAACTATATCACTACAGGGTAGGGGCAGAACTATATCACTACAGGGTAGGGGCAGGGTGAAAACTATATCACTACAGGGTAGGGGCAGGGTGAAAACTATATCACTACAGGGTAGGGGCAGGGTGAAAACTATATCACTACAGGGTAGGGGCAGGGTGAAAACTATATCACTACAGGGTAGGGGGGCAGGAACTATATCACTACAGGGTAGGGACAGGGTGAAAACTATATCACTACAGGGTAGGGGCAGGGTGAAAACTATATCACTACAGGGTAGGGGCAGGGTGAAAACTATATCACTACAGGGTAGGGGCAGAACTATATCACTACAGGGTAGGGGCAGGGTGAAAACTATATCACTACAGGGTAGGGGCAGGGTGAAAACTATATCACTACAGGGTAGGGGCAGGGTGAAAACTATATCACTACAGGGTAGGGGCAGGGTGAAAACTATATCACTACAGGGTAGGGGCAGGGTGAAAACTATATCACTACAGGGTAGGGGCAGGGTGAAAACTATATCACTACAGGGTAGGGGCAGGGTGAAAACTATATCACTACAGGGTAGGGGCAGGGTGAAAACTATATCACTACAGGGTAGGGGCAGGGTGAAAACTATATCACTACAGGGTAGGGGCAGAACTATATCACTACAGGGTAGGGGCAGGGTGAAAACTATATCACTACAGGGTAGGGGCAGGGTGAAAACTATATCACTACAGGGTAGGGGCAGGGTGAAAACTATATCACTACAGGGTAGGGGCAGGGTGAAAACTATATCACTACAGGGTAGGGGCAGGGTGAAAACTATATCACTACAGGGTAGGGGCAGGGTGAAAACTATATCACTACAGGGTAGGGGCAGGGTGAAAACTATATCACTACAGGGTAGGGGCAGGGTGAAAACTATATCACTACAGGGTAGGGGCAGGGTGAAAACTATATCACTACAGGGTAGGGGCAGGGTGAAAACTATATCACTACAGGGTAGGGGCAGGGTGAAAACTATATCACTACAGGGTAGGGGCAGGGTGAAAACTATATCACTACAGGGTAGGGGCAGGGTGAAAACTATATCACTACAGGGTAGGGGCAGGGTGAAAACTATATCACTACAGGGTAGGGGCAGGGTGAAAACTATATCACTACAGGGTAGGGGCAGGGTGAAAACTATATCACTACAGGGTAGGGGCAGGGTGAAAACTATATCACTACAGGGTAGGGGCAGAACTATATCACTACAGGGTAGGGGCAGGGTGAAAACTATATCACTACAGGGTAGGGACAGGGTGAAAACTATATCACTACAGGGTAGGGGCAGGGTGAAAACTATATCACTACAGGGTAGGGGCAGGGTGAAAACTATATCACTACAGGGTAGGGGCAGGGTGAAAACTATATCACTACAGGGTAGGGACAGAACTATATCACTACAGGGTAGGGGCAGGGTGAAAACTATATCACTACAGGGTAGGGACAGGGTGAAAACTATATCACTACAGGGTAGGGACAGGGTGAAAACTATATCACTACAGGGTAGGGGCAGGGTGAAAACTATATCACTACAGGGTAGGGGCAGGGTGAAAACTATATCACTACAGGGTAGGGGCAGGGTGAAAACTATATCACTACAGGGTAGGGGCAGGGTGAAAACTATATCACTACAGGGTAGGGGCAGGGTGAAAACTATATCACTACAGGGTAGGGGCAGGGTGAAAACTATATCACTACAGGGTAGGGGCAGGTGAAACTATATCACTACAGGGTAGGGGCAGGGTGAAAACTATATCACTACAGGGTAGGGGCAGGGGAAACTATATCACTACAGGGTAGGGGCAGGGTGAAAACTATATCACTACAGGGTAGGGGCAGGGTGAAAACTATATCACTACAGGGTAGGGGCAGGGTGAAAACTATATCACTACAGGGTAGGGGCAGGGTGAAAACTATATCACTACAGGGTAGGGGCAGGGTGAAAACTATATCACTACAGGGTAGGGGCAGGGTGAAAACTATATCACTACAGGGTAGGGGCAGGGTGAAAACTATATCACTACAGGGTAGGGGCAGGGTGAAAACTATATCACTACAGGGTAGGGGCAGGGTGAAAACTATATCACTACAGGGTAGGGGCAGGGTGAAAACTATATCACTACAGGGTAGGGGGCAGGGTGAAAACTATATCACTACAGGGTAGGGACAGGGTGAAAACTATATCACTACAGGGTAGGGGCAGGGTGAAAACTATATCACTACAGGGTAGGGGCAGGGTGAAAACTATATCACTACAGGGTAGGGGCAGGGTGAAAACTATATCACTACAGGGTAGGGGCAGGGTGAAAACTATATCACTACAGGGTAGGGGCAGGGTGAAAACTATATCACTACAGGGTAGGGGCAGGGTGAAAACTATATCACTACAGGGTAGGGGCAGGGTGAAAACTATATCACTACAGGGTAGGGGCAGGGTGAAAACTATATCACTACAGGGTAGGGGCAGGGTGAAAACTATATCACTACAGGGTAGGGGCAGGGTGAAAACTATATCACTACAGGGTAGGGGCAGGGTGAAAACTATATCACTACAGGGTAGGGGCAGGGTGAAAACTATATCACTACAGGGTAGGGGCAGGGTGAAAACTATATCACTACAGGGTAGGGGCAGGGTGAAAACTATATCACTACAGGGTAGGGGCAGGGTGAAAACTATATCACTACAGGGTAGGGGCAGGGTGAAAACTATATCACTACAGGGTAGGGACAGGGGTGAAAACTAAATCACTACAGGGGTAGGGGCAGGGTGAAAACTATATCACTACAGGGGTAGGGGCAGGGTGAAAACTATATCACTACAGGGTAGGGGCAGGGTGAAAACTATATCACTACAGGGTAGGGGCAGGGTGAAAACTATATCACTACAGGGTAGGGGGGTAGAACTATATCACTACAGGGTAGGGGCAGGGTGAAAACTATATCACTACAGGGTAGGGGCAGGGTGAAAACTATATCACTACAGGGTAGGGTCAGGGTGAAAACTATATCACTACAGGGTAGGGGCAGGGTGAAAACTATATCACTACAGGGTAGGGCAGGGTGAAAACTATATCACTACAGGGTAGGGGCAGGGTGAAAACTATATCACTACAGGGTAGGGGCAGGGTGAAAACTATATCACTACAGGGTAGGGCAGAACTATATCACTACAGGGTAGGGGCAGGGTGAAAACTATATCACTACAGGGTAGGGTCAGGGTTGAAAACCTAAAACACTACAGCGGTAGGGTCAGGGTGAAAACTAAAACACTACAGGGTAGGAGGGTGTGAAAACTACAACACTACAGGGTAGGAGGTGTGAAAACTAAAACACTGCAGGGGTAGGCGGGTTGAAAAACTAAAAACCACTACAGGGTAGGCGGGGTGAAAACAATAAAACACTACCGGGTAGGCGTCAGGGTGAAAACTAAAACACTACAGGGTAGGAGGGTGAAAACTGAAACACTACAGGGTAGGAGGGTGCAAAACTAAAACACTACAGGGCTAGGAAGGGTGAAAACTAAAACACTACAGGGTAGGGTCAGGGTGAAAACTAAACCACTACAGGGTAGGGTCAGGGTGAAACTAAAACACTACAGGGTAGGAGGGTGAAAAACTAAAACACTACAGGGTAGGGTCGGGTTGAAACTAAAACACTACAGGGTAGGAGGTGAAAACTAAAACACTACAGGGTAGGGTCAGGGTGAAAACTAAAAACACTACAGGGTAGGAGGGGTGAAAACTATATCACTACAGGGTAGGGGCAGGGTGAAAACTATATCACTACAGGGTAGGGGCAGGGTGAAAACTATATCACTACAGGGTAGGGGCAGGGTGAAAACTATATCACTACAGGGTAGGGGCAGGGTGAAAACTATATCACTACAGGGTAGGGGCAGGGTGAAAACTATATCACTACAGGGTAGGGACATGGTGAAAACTATATCACTACAGGGTAGGGGCAGGGTGAAAACTATATCACTACAGGGTATGGGCAGGGTGAAAACTATATCACTACAGGGTAGGGTCAGGGTGAAAACTATATCACTACAGGGTAGGGGCAGGGTGAAAACTATATCACTACAGGGTATGGGCAGGGTGAAAACTATATCACTACAGGGTAGGGTCAGGGTGAAAACTATATCACTACAGGGTAGGGGCAGGGTGAAAACTATATCACTACAGGGTAGGGGCAGGGTGAAAACTATATCACTACAGGGTAGGGGCAGGGTGAAAACTATATCACTACAGGGTAGGGGCAGGGTGAAAACTATATCACTACAGGGTAGGGGCAGGGTGAAAACTATATCACTACAGGGTAGGGGCAGGGTGAAAACTATATCACTACAGGGTAGGGGCAGGGTGAAAACTATATCACTACAGGGTAGGGGCAGGGTGAAAACTATATCACTACAGGGTAGGGGCAGGGTGAAAACTATATCACTACAGGGTAGGGGCAGGGTGAAAACTATATCACTACAGGGTAGGGGCAGGGTGAAAACTATATCACTACAGGGTAGGGGACAGGGTGAAAACTATATCACTACAGGGTAGGGGCAGGGTGAAAACTATATCACTACAGGGTAGGGGCAGGGTGAAAACTATATCACTACAGGGTAGGGCAGGGTGAAAACTATATCACTACAGGGTAGGGGCAGGGTGAAAACTATATCACTACAGGGTAGGGGCAGGGTGAAAACTATATCACTACAGGGTAGGGGCAGGGTGAAAACTATATCACTACAGGGTAGGGGCAGGGTGAAAACTATATCACTACAGGGTAGGGGCAGGGTGAAAACTATATCACTACAGGGTAGGGGCAGGGTGAAAACTATATCACTACAGGGTAGGGGCAGGGTGAAAACTATATCACTACAGGGTAGGGGCAGGGTGAAAACTATATCACTACAGGGTAGGGGCAGGGTGAAAACTATATCACTACAGGGTAGGGGCAGGGTGAAAACTATATCACTACAGGGTAGGGGCAGGGTGAAAACTATATCACTACAGGGTAGGGGCAGGGTGAAAACTATATCACTACAGGGTAGGGGCAGGGTGAGAACTATATCACTACAGGGTAGGGGCAGAACTATATCACTACAGGGTAGGGACAGGGTGAAAACTATATCACTACAGGGTAGGGGCAGGGTGAAAACTATATCACTACAGGGTAGGGGCAGGGTGAAAACTATATCACTACAGGGTAGGGGCAGGGTGAAAACTATATCACTACAGGGTAGGGGCAGGGTGAAAACTATATCACTACAGGGTAGGGGCAGGGTGAAAACTATATCACTACAGGGTAGGGGCAGGGTGAAAACTATATCACTACAGGGTAGGGGCAGGGTGAAAACTATATCACTACAGGGTAGGGCAGGGTGAAAACTATATCACTACAGGGTAGGGGCAGGGTGAAAACTATATCACTACAGGGTAGGGGCAGGTGAAAACTATATCACTACAGGGTAGGGGCAGGGTGAAAACTATATCACTACAGGGTAGGGGCAGGGTGAAAACTATATCACTACAGGGTAGGGGCAGGGTGAAAACTATATCACTACAGGGTAGGGGCAGGTGAAAACTATATCACTACAGGGTAGGGGCAGGGTGAAAACTATATCACTACAGGGTAGGGGCAGGGTGAAAACTATATCACTACAGGGTAGGGGCAGGGTGAAAACTATATCACTACAGGGTAGGGGCAGGGTGAAAACTATATCACTACAGGGTAGGGGCAGGGTGAAAACTATATCACTACAGGGTAGGGGCAGGGTGAAAACTATATCACTACAGGGTAGGGGCAGGGTGAAAACTATATCACTACAGGGTAGGGGCAGGGTGAAAACTATATCACTACAGGGTAGGGGCAGGGTGAAAACTATATCACTACAGGGTAGGGGCAGGGTGAAAACTATATCACTACAGGGTAGGGGCAGGGTGAAAACTATATCACTACAGGGTAGGGGCAGGGGAACTATATCACTACAGGGTAGGGGCAGGGTGAAAACTATATCACTACAGGGTAGGGGGCAGGGTGAAAACTATATCACTACAGGGTAGGGGCAGGGTGAAAACTATATCACTACAGGGTAGGGGCAGGGTGAAAACTATATCACTACAGGGTAGGGGCAGGGTGAAAACTATATCACTACAGGGTAGGGGCAGGGTTGAAAACTATATCACTACAGGGTAGGGGCAGGGTGAAAACTATATCACTACAGGGTAGGGGCAGGGTGAAAACTATATCACTACAGGGTAGGGACAGGGTGAAAACTATATCACTACAGGGTAGGGCAGGGTGAAAACTATATCACTACAGGGTAGGGGCAGGGTGAAAACTATATCACTACAGGGTAGGGGCAGGGTGAAAACTATATCACTACAGGGTAGGGGCAGGGTGAAAACTATATCACTACAGGGTAGGGGCAGGGTGAAAACTATATCACTACAGGGTAGGGGCAGGTGAAAACTATATCACTACAGGGTAGGGGCAGGGTGAAAACTATATCACTACAGGGTAGGGGACAGGGTGAAAACTATATCACTACAGGGTAGGGGCAGGGTGAAAACTATATCACTACAGGGTAGGGGCAGGGTGAAAACTATATCACTACAGGGTAGGGGCAGGGTGAAAACTATATCACTACAGGGTAGGGGCAGGGTGAAAACTATATCACTACAGGGTAGGGGCAGGGTGAAAACTATATCACTACAGGGTAGGGGCAGGGTGAAAACTATATCACTACAGGGTAGGGGCAGGGTGAAAACTATATCACTACAGGGTAGGGGCAGGTGAAACTATATCACTACAGGGTAGGGGCAGGGTGAAAACTATATCACTACAGGGTAGGGGCAGGGTGAAAACTATATCACTACAGGGTAGGGGCAGGGTGAAAACTATATCACTACAGGGTAGGGTCAGGGTGAAAACTATATCACTACAGGGTAGGGGCAGGGTGAAAACTATATCACTACAGGGTAGGGGCAGGGTGAAAACTATATCACTACAGGGTAGGGGCAGGGTGAAAACTATATCACTACAGGGTAGGGGCAGGGTGAAAACTATATCACTACAGGGTAGGGGCAGGGTGAAAACTATATCACTACAGGGTAGGGGCAGGGTGAAAACTATATCACTACAGGGTAGGGGCAGGGTGAAAACTATATCACTACAGGGTAGGGGCAGAACTATATCACTACAGGGTAGGGGCAGGGTGAAAACTATATCACTACAGGGTAGGGGCAGGGTGAAAACTATATCACTACAGGGTAGGGGCAGGGTGAAAACTATATCACTACAGGGTAGGGACATGGTGAAAACTATATCACTACAGGGTAGGGGCAGGGTGAAAACTATATCACTACAGGGTAGGGGCAGGGTGAAAACTATATCACTACAGGGTAGGGACATGGGTGAAAACTATATTACTACAAGGGTAGGGGACAGGGTGAAAACTATATCACTACAGGGTAGGGGCAGGGTGAAAACTATATCACTACAGTGGTAGGGGCAGTGGAAAACTATATCACTACAGGGTAGGGGCCAGGGGGAAAAACTATATCACTACAGGGTAGGGGCAGGGGTGAAAACTATATCACTACAGGGTAGGGCAGGAACTATATCACTACAGGGTAGGGGCCAGGGTGAAAACTATATCACTACAGGGTAGGGGCAGAACTATATCACTACAGGGTAGGGGCCAGGGTGATAAACTAATATTCACTACAGGGTAGGGGCAGTGGGTGAAAACTATAGTCACTACCAGGGTAGGGGCAGGGTGAAAACTTATATCAATACAGGGTAGGGAGGGTGAGAACTATATTCACTACAGGGTAGGGTCAGGGTGAAAACTAAAACACTACAGGGTAAGGAGGGTGAAAACTAAAACACTACAGGGTAGGGTCAGGGTGAAAACTAAAACACTACAGGGTAGGGTCAGGGTGGAAAACTAAAACACTACAGGGTAGGAGGGTGAAAACTAAAACACTACAGGGTAGGGACAGGGTGAAAACTAAAACACTACAGGGTAGGGTCAGGGTGAAAACTAAAACACTACAGGGTAGGAGGGTGAAAACTAAAACACTACAGGGTAGGGTCAGGGTGAAAACTAAAACACTACAGGGTAGGGAGGGTGGAAAACTAAAACACTACAGGGTAGGAGGGTGGAAAACTAAAACACTACAGGGTAGGGTAGGGTGAAAAACTAAAACACTACAGGGTAGGAGGGTGAAAACTAAAACACTACAGGGTAGGAGGGTGAAAACTAAAACACTACAGGGTAGGGTCAGGGTGAAAACTAAAACACTACAGGGTAGGGGCAGTGGTGAAAACTATAATCACTACAGGGTAGGGGCAGGTGTGAAAACTATAACACTACAGGGTAGGGCAGGAGAAACTAAATCACTACAGGGTAGGGGCAGGGGTGAAAACTATATCACTACAGGGTAGGGTCAGGGTGAAAACTATATCACTACAGGGTAGGGGCAGGGTGAAAACTATATCACTACAGGGTAGGGGCAGGGTGAAAACTATATCACTACAGGGGTAGGGGGCCAGGAAAACTATATCACGTACAGGGTAGGGCAGGGTGAACAACTATAACACTACAGGGTAGGCAGGGTGAAAACTATATCACTACAGGGTAGGGGCAGGGTGAAAACTATAACACTACAGGGTAGGGTCAGGGTGAAAACTAAAATCACTACAGGGTAGGAGGGAGGAAAACTATATCACTACAGGGTAGGGCAGGGTGAAAAACTAAATCACTACAGGGTAGGGGCAGGGTGAAAACTATATCACTTACAGGGTAGGGGCAGGGTGAAAACTATATCACTACAGGGTAGGGTCAGGGTGAAAACTATAACACTACAGGGTAGGGTCAGGGTGAAAACTAAAACACTACAGGGTAGGGTCAGGTGAAAAACTAAACACACTACAGGGTAGGGTCAGGGTGAAAACTAAAACACTACAGAGGTAGGAGGGTGAAAACTAAAACACTACAGGGTAGGGTCAGGTTGAAAACTAAAACACTTACAGGGTAGGTTCAGGGTGAAAACTAAAACCCTACAGGGTAGGGTCAGGGTGAAAACTAAAAACACTACAGGGTAGGAGGGTGAAAACTAAAACACTACAGTGTAGGAGGGTGAAAACTAAAAACACTACAGGGTAGGGTCAGGGATGAAAACTAAAACACTACAGGGTAGGAGGTGAAAACTAAAAACACTACAGGGTAGGGTCGGGGTGAAAACTAAAAACACTACAGGGTAGGAGGGTGAAAACTAAAACACTACAGGGTAGGGTCAGGGTGAAAACTAAAACACTACAGGGTAGGAGGGTGAAAAGTAAAACACTACAGGTAGGTCAGGGTGAAAACTAAAACACTACAGGGTAGGAGGGTGAAAACTAAAACACTACGGGGTAGGGTCAGGGTGAAAACTAAAACACTACAGGGTAGGGTCAGGGTGAAAACTAAAACACTACAGGGTAGGGTCAGGGTGAAACTAAAACACTACAGGGTAGGGTCAGGGTGAAAACTAAAACACTACAGGGTAGGGTCAGGGTGAAAACTAAAACACTACAGGGTAGGAGGGTGAAAACTAAAACACTACAGGGTAGGGTCAGGGTGAAAACTAAAACACTACAGGGTAGGAGGGTGAAAACTAAAACACTACAGGGTAGGAGGGTGAAAACTAAAACACTACAGGGTAGGAGGGTGAAAACTAAAACACTACAGGGTAGGGTCAGGGTGAAAACTAAAACACTACAGGGTAGGGTCAGGGTGAAAACTAAAACACTACAGGGTAGGGTCAGGGTGAAAACTAAAACACTACAGGGTAGGGTCAGGGTGAAAACTAAAACACTACAGGGTAGGGTCAGGGTGAAAACTAAAACACTACGAGGGTAGAAGGGTGAAAACTAAAACACTACAGGGTAGGAGGGTGAAAACTAAAACACTACAGGGTAGGAGGGTGAAAACTAAAACACTACAGGGTAGGGAGGGTGAAAACTAAAACACTACAGGGTAGGAGGGTGAAAACTAAAACACTACAGGGTAGGGTCAGGGTGTGAAAACTAAAACACTACAGGGTAGGAGGGTGAAAACTAAAACACTACAGGGTAGGCAGGGTGAAAACTAAAACACTACAGGGTAGGAGGGTGAAAACTAAAACACTACAGGGTAGGGTCAGGGTGAAAACTAAAACACTACAGGGTAGGAGGGTGAAAACTAAAACACTACAGGGTAGGGTCAGGGTGAAAACTACGAAAACTAAAACACTACAGGGTAGCAGGGTGAAAAACTAAAACACTACAGGGTAGAAGGGTGAAAACTAAAACACTACAGGGTAGGGTCAGGGTGAAAACTAAAACACTACAGGGTAGGGTCAGGGTGGAAAACTAAAACACTACAGGGTAGGAGGGTGAAAACTAAAACACTACAGGGTAGGAGGGTGAAAACTAAAACACTACAGGGTAGGAGGGTGAAAACTAAAACACTACAGGGTAGGAGGGTGAAAACTAAAACACTACAGGGTAGGGTCAGGGTGAAAACTAAAACACTACAGGGTAGGAGGGTGAAAACTAAAACACTACAGGGTAGGAGGGTGAAAACTAAAACACTACAGGGTAGGAGGGTGAAAACTAAAACACTACAGGGTAGGGTCAGGGTGAAAACTAAAACACTACAGGGTAGGAGGGTGAAAACTAAAACACTACAGGGTAGGGTCAGGGTGAAAACTAAAACACTACAGGGTAGGAGGGTGAAAACTAAAAACACTACAGGGTAGGGTCGGGGTGAAAACTAAAACACTACAGGGTAGGGTCAGGGTGAAAACTAAAACACTACAGGGTAGGAGGGTGAAAACTAAAACACTACAGGGTAGGGTCAGGGTGAAAACTAAAACACTACAGGGTAGGGTCAGGGTGAAAACTAAAACACTACAGGGTAGGAGGGTGAAAACTAAAACACTACAGGGTAGGGTCAGGGTGAAAACTAAAACACTACAGGGTAGGGTCAGGGTGAAAACTAAAACACTACAGGGTAGGAGGGTGAAAACTAAAACACTACAGGGTAGGAGGGTGAAAACTAAAACACTACAGGGTAGGGTCAGGGTGAAAACTAAAACACTACAGGGTAGGGTCAGGGTGAAAACTAAAACACTACAGGGTAGGGTCAGGGTGAAAACTAAAACACTACAGGGTAGGAGGGTGAAAACTAAAACACTACAGGGTAGGGTCAGGGTGAAAACTAAAACACTACAGGGTAGGGTCAGGGTGAAAACTAAAACACTACAGGGTAGGAGGGTGAAAACTAAAACACTACAGGGTAGGAGGGTGAAAACTAAAACACTACAGGGTAGGAGGGTGAAAACTAAAACACTACAGGGTAGGGTCAGGATGAAAACTAAAACACTACAGGGTAGGGTCAGGGTGTAAACTAAAACACTACAGGGTAGGGTCAGGGTGAAAACTAAAACACTACAGGGTAGGGTCAGGGTGAAAACTATAACACTACAGGGTAGGGTCAGGGTGAAAACTAAAAACACTACAGGGTAGGGTCAGGGTGAAAACTAAAACACTACAGGGTAGGGTCAGGGTGAAAACTAAAACACTACAGGGTAGGAGGGTGAAAACTAAAACACTACAGGGTAGGGTCGGGTTGAAAACTAAAAACACTACAGGGTAGGAGGGTGAAAACTAAAACACTACAGGGTAGGGTCAGGGTGAAAACTAAAACACTACAGGGTAGGAGGGTGAAAACTAAAACACTACAGGGTAGGGTGAAAACTATAACACTACAGGGTAGGAGGGTGAAAACTAAAACACTACGGGGTAGGGTCAGGGTGAAAACTAAAACACTACAGGGTAGGGTCAGGGTGAAAACTAAAACACTACAGGGTAGGGTCAGGGTGAAAACTAAAACACTACAGGGTAGGGTCAGGGTGAAAACTAAAACACTACAGGGTAGGGTCAGGGTGAAAACTAAAACACTACAGGGTAGGAGGGTGAAAACTAAAACACTACAGGGTAGGGTCAGGGTGAAAACTAAAACACTACAGGGTAGGAGGGTGAAAACTAAAACACTACAGGGTAGGAGGGTGAAAACTAAAACACTACAGGGTAGGAGGGTGAAAACTAAAACACTACAGGGTAGGGTCAGGGTGAAAACTAAAACACTACAGGGTAGGAGGGTGAAATCTAAAACACTACAGGGTAGGGTCATGGTGAAAACTAAAACACTACAGGGTAGGGTCAGGGTGAAAACTAAAACACTACAGGGTAGGGTCAGGGTGAAAACTAAAACACTACAGGGTAGGAGGGTGAAAACTAAAACACTACAGGGTAGGAGGGTGAAAACTAAAACACTACAGGGTAGGAGGGTGAAAACTAAAACACTACAGGGTAGGAGGGTGAAAACTAAAACACTACAGGGTAGGGTCAGGGTGAAAAACTAAAACACTACAGGGTAGGAGGGTGAAAACTAAAACACTACAGGGTAGGAGGGTGAAAACTAAAACACTACAGGGTAGGAGGGTGAAAACTAAAACACTACAGGGTAGGGTCAGGGTGAAAACTAAAACACTACAGGGTAGGAGGGTGAAAACTAAAACACTACAGGGTAGGGTCAGGGTGAAAACTAAAACACTACAGGGTAGGAGGGTGAAAACTAAAACACTACAGGGTAGGGTCGGGGTGAAAACTAAAACACTACAGGGTAGGGTCAGGGTGAAAACTAAAACACTACAGGGTAGGAGGGTGAAAACTAAAACACTACAGGGTAGGGTCAGGGTGAAAACTAAAACACTACAGGGTAGGGTCAGGGTGAAAACTAAAACACTACAGGGTAGGAGGGTGAAAACTAAAACACTACAGGGTAGGGTCAGGGTGAAAACTAAAACACTACAGGGTAGGGTCAGGGTGAAAACTAAAACACTACAGGGTAGGAGGGTGAAAACTAAAACACTACAGGGTAGGAGGGTGAAAACTAAAACACTACAGGGTAGGGTCAGGGTGAAAACTAAAACACTACAGGGTAGGGTCAGGGTGAAAACTAAAACACTACAGGGTAGGGTCAGGGTGAAAACTAAAACACTACAGGGTAGGAGGGTGAAAACTAAAACACTACAGGGTAGGGTCAGGGTGAAAACTAAAACACTACAGGGTAGGGTCAGGGTGAAAACTAAAACACTACAGGGTAGGAGGGTGAAAACTAAAACACTACAGGGTAGGAGGGTGAAAACTAAAACACTACAGGGTAGGAGGGTGAAAACTAAAACACTACAGGGTAGGGTCAGGATGAAAACTAAAACACTACAGGGTAGGGTCAGGGTGTAAACTAAAACACTACAGGGTAGGGTCAGGGTGAAAACTAAAACACTACAGGGTAGGGTCAGGGTGAAAACTATAACACTACAGGGTAGGGTCAGGGTGAAAACTAAAACACTACAGGGTAGGGTCAGGGTGAAAACTAAAACACTACAGGGTAGGGTCAGGGTGAAAACTAAAACACTACAGGGTAGGAGGGTGAAAACTAAAACACTACAGGGTAGGGTCGGGGTGAAAACTAAAACACTACAGGGTAGGAGGGTGAAAACTAAAACACTACAGGGTAGGGTCAGGGTGAAAACTAAAACACTACAGGGTAGGAGGGTGAAAACTAAAACACTACAGGGTAGGGTGAAAACTATAACACTACAGGGTAGGAGGGTGAAAACTAAAACACTACGGGGTAGGGTCAGGGTGAAAACTAAAACACTACAGGGTAGGGTCAGGGTGAAAACTAAAACACTACAGGGTAGGGTCAGGGTGAAAACTAAAACACTACAGGGTAGGGTCAGGGTGAAAACTAAAACACTACAGGGTAGGGTCAGGGTGAAAACTAAAACACTACAGGGTAGGAGGGTGAAAACTAAAACACTACAGGGTAGGGTCAGGGTGAAAACTAAAACACTACAGGGTAGGAGGGTGAAAACTAAAACACTACAGGGTAGGAGGGTGAAAACTAAAACACTACAGGGTAGGAGGGTGAAAACTAAAACACTACAGGGTAGGGTCAGGGTGAAAACTAAAACACTACAGGGTAGGAGGGTGAAATCTAAAACACTACAGGGTAGGGTCAGGGTGAAAACTAAAACACTACAGGGTAGGGTCAGGGTGAAAACTAAAACACTACAGGGTAGGGTCAGGGTGAAAACTAAAACACTAGAGGGTAGAAGGGTGAAAACTAAAACACTACAGGGTAGGAGGGTGAAAACTAAAACATTACAGGGTAGGAGGGTGAAAACTAAAACACTACAGGGTAGGAGGGTGAAAACTAAAACACTACAGGGTAGAAGGGTGAAAACTAAAACACTACAGGGTAGGGTCAGGGTGAAAACTAAAACACTACAGGGTAGGAGGGTGAAAACTAAAACACTACAGGGTAGGAGGGTGAAAACTAAAACACTACAGGGTAGGAGGGTGAAAACTAAAACACTACAGGGTAGGGTCAGGGTGAAATCTAAAACACTACAGGGTAGGAGGGTGAAAACTAAAACACTACAGGGTAGGGTCAGGGTGAAAACTAAAACACTACAGGGTAGCAGGGTGAAAACTAAAACACTACAGGGTAGAAGGGTGAAAACTAAAACACTACAGGGTAGGGTCAGGGTGAAAACTAAAACACTACAGGGTAGGGTCAGGGTGAAAACTAAAACACTACAGGGTAGGAGGGTGAAAACTAAAACACTACAGGGTAGGAGGGTGAAAACTAAAACACTACAGGGTAGGAGGGTGAAAACTAAAACACTACAGGGTAGGAGGGTGAAAACTAAAACACTACAGGGTAGGGTCAGGGTGAAAACTAAAACACTACAGGGTAGGAGGGTGAAAACTAAAACACTACAGGGTAGGAGGGTGAAAACTAAAACACTACAGGGTAGGAGGGTGAAAACTAAAACACTACAGGGTAGGGTCAGGGTGAAAACTAAAACACTACAGGGTAGGAGGGTGAAAACTAAAACACTACAGGGTAGGGTCAGGGTGAAAACTAAAACACTACAGGGTAGGAGGGTGAAAACTAAAACACTACAGGGTAGGAGGGTGAAAACTAAAACACTACAGGGTAGGGTCGGGGTGAAAACTAAAACACTACAGGGTAGGGTCAGGGTGAAAACTAAAACACTACAGGGTAGGAGGGTGAAAACTAAAACACTACAGGGTAGGGTCAGGGTGAAAACTAAAACACTACAGGGTAGGGTCAGGGTGAAAACTAAAACACTACAGGGTAGGAGGGTGAAAACTAAAACACTACAGGGTAGGGTCAGGGTGAAAACTAAAACACTACAGGGTAGGGTCAGGGTGAAAACTAAAACACTACAGGGTAGGAGGGTGAAAACTAAAACACTACAGGGTAGGAGGGTGAAAACTAAAACACTACAGGGTAGGGTCAGGGTGAAAACTAAAACACTACAGGGTAGGGTCAGGGTGAAAACTAAAACACTACAGGGTAGGAGGGTGAAAACTAAAACACTACAGGGTAGGGTCAGGGTGAAAACTAAAACACTACAGGGTAGGGTCAGGGTGAAAACTAAAACACTCCAGGGTAGGAGGGTGAAAACTAAAACACTACAGGGTAGGAGTGTGAAAACTAAAACACTACAGGGTAGGAGGGTGAAAACTAAAACACTACAGGGTAGGGTCAGGATGAAAACTAAAACACTACAGGGTAGGGTCAGGGTGTAAACTAAAACACTACAGGGTAGGGTCAGGGTGAAAACTAAAACACTACAGGGTAGGGTCAGGGTGAAAACTATAACACTACAGGGTAGGGTCAGGGTGAAAACTAAAACACTACAGGGTAGGGTCAGGGTGAAAACTAAAACACTACAGGGTAGGGTCAGGGTGAAAACTAAAACACTACAGGGTAGGAGGGTGAAAACTAAAACACTACAGGGTAGGGTCAGGTTGAAAACTAAAACACTACAGGGTAGGGTCAGGGTGAAAACTAAAACACTACAGGGTAGGGTCAGGGTGAAAACTAAAACACTACAGGGTAGGAGGGTGAAAACTAAGCATCCCTGTGGAACGCTTTCGACACCTTGTAGAGTCCATGCTCCGACGAATTGAGGCTGTTCTGAGGGCTAAAGGGGTTCCCCAGGACACAGGGGTCAGGGTTAGAGGTCAGGCCTTCCCCAGGGGTCAGGGTTAGAGGTCAGGCCTTCCCCAGGACACAGGGGTCAGGGTTAGGGGTCAGGCCTTCCCCAGGACACAGGGGTCAGGGTTAGAGGTCAGGCCTTCCCCAGGACACAGGGGTCAGGGTTAGAGGTCAGGCCTTCCCCAGGACACAGGGGTCAGGGTTAGAGGTCAGGCCTTCCCCAGGACACAGGGGTCAGGGTTAGAGGTCAGGCCTTCCCCAGGACACAGGGGTCAGGGTTAGAGGTTAGAGGTCAGGACTTCCCCAGGACACAGGGGTCAGGGTTAGAGGTCAGGACTTCCCCAGGACACAGGGGTCAGGGTTAGAGGTCAGGCCTTCCCCAGGGGTCAGGGTTAGAGGTCAGGACTTCCCCAGGACACAGGGGTCAGGGTTAGAGGTCAGGACTTCCCCAGGACACAGGGGTCAGGGTTAGAGGTCAGGCCTTCCCCAGGGGTCAGGGTTAGAGGTCAGGACTTCCCCAGGACACAGGGGTCAGGGTTAGAGGTCAGGCCTTCCCCAGGGGTCAGGGTTAGAGGTCAGGACTTCCCCAGGACACAGGGGTCAGGGTTAGAGGTCAGGACTTCCACAGGGGTCAGGGTTAGAGGTCAGGCCTTCCCCAGGACACAGGGGTCAGGGTTAGAGGTCAGGCCTTCCCCAGGACACAGGGGTCAGGGTTAGAGGACAGGCCTTCCCCAGGACACAGGGGTCAGGGTTAGAGGTCAGGCCTTCCCCAGGACGCAGGGGTCAGGGTTAGAGGTCAGGACTTCCCCAGGACGCAGGGGTCAGGGTTAGAGGTCAGGACTTCCCCAGGGGTCAGGGTTAGGGGTCAGGCCTTCCCCAGGGGTCAGGGTTAGGGGTCAGGCCTTCCCCAGGACACAGGGGTCAGGGTTAGAGGTCAGGCCTTCCCCAGGGGTCAGGGTTAGAGGTCAGGCCTTCCCCAGGACACAGGGGTCAGGGTTAGAGGTCAGGACTTCCCCAGGACACAGGGGTCAGGGTTAGAGGTCAGGCCTTCCCCAGGACACAGGGGTCAGGGCTAGAGGTCAGGCCTTCCCCAGGACACAGGGGTCAGGGTTAGAGGTCAGGCCTTCCCCAGGACACAGGGGTCAGGGTTAGAGGTCAGGCCTTCCCCAGGATGCAGGGGTCAGGGTTAGAGGTCAGGCCTTCCCCAGGACACAGGGGTCAGGGTTAGAGGTCAGGCCTTCCCCAGGACACAGGGGTCAGGGTTAGAGGTCAGGCCTTCCCCAGGGGTCAGGGTTAGAGGTCAGGACTTCCCCAGGACACAGGGGTCAGGGTTAGAGGTCAGGCCTTCCCCAGGGGTCAGGGTTCGAGGTCAGGCCTTCCCCAGGACACAGGGGTCAGGGTTAGAGGTCAGGACTTCCCCAGGACACAGGGGTCAGGGTTAGAGGTCAGGCCTTCCCCAGGGGTCAGGGTTAGGGGTCAGGCCTTCCCCAGGATGCAGGGGTCAGGGTTAGAGGTCAGGACTCACCAGGACACAGGGGTCAGGCCTTCCCCAGGACACAGGGGTCAGGGTTAGAGGTCAGGCCTTCCCCAGGGGTCAGGGTTAGAGGTCAGGACTTCCCCAGGACACAGTGGTCAGGGTTAGAGGTCAGGCCTTCCCCAGGGGTCAGGGTTAGAGGTCAGGACTTCCCCAGGACACAGGGGTCAGGGTTAGAGGTCAGGACTTCCACAGGGGTCAGGGTTAGAGGTCAGGCCTTCCCCAGGACACAGGGGTCAGGGTTAGAGGTCAGGACTTCCCCAGGACACAGGGGTCAGGACTTCCCCAGGACACAGGGGTCAGGGTTAGGGGTCAGGCCTTCCCCAGGACACAGGGGTCAGGGTTAGAGGTCAGGCCTTCCCCAGGATGCAGGGGTCAGGGTTAGAGGTCAGGCCTTCCCCAGGATGCAGGGGTCAGGGTTAGAGGTCAGGCCTTCCCCAGGACACAGGGGTCAGGGTTAGGGGTCAGGACTTCCCCAGGACACAGGGGTCAGGGTTAGAGGTCAGGACTTCCCCAGGACACAGGGGTCAGGGTTAGCGGTCAGGCCTTCCCCAGGACACAGGGGTCAGGGTTAGAGGTCAGGCCTTCCCCAGGGGTCAGGGTTAGATGTCAGGCCTTCCCCAGGACACAGGGGTCAGGGTTAGAGGTCAGGCCTTCCCCAGGATGCAGGGGTCAGGGTTAGAGGTCAGGACTCACCAGCTGCTCGTACCCTCCAAAGATGTACATGGCCTTCCCCAGGATGCAGGCTGAGTGGCCGTCCCTCGCCCCCGGAACTGTCCCAGAAATCTTAGGGGTGAACCACTGGTGGTTGTCTAAAGTTCAAACAGACATGTTAACCTCACACAGAGATACACATCACAGACAGAGACAGAGAAGAAAGAGAGACAGAGACAGAGAAGAAAGAGAGAGAGAGAGAGAGAGAGAGAGAGAGAGAGAGAGAGAGAGAGAGAGAGACAGACAGACAGACAGACAGACAGACAGACAGATGTTGGAGCAAGCTCCACTGGAAACTAGACTGCATTATTCTGCATAAAATGCATCTTCACTTCCAAAACAAACGTAGTGTACTAGATAGGGAACAGTTTGCCATTTAAGACGCAAACATAGAGCACATTGGTGAACTTGCTGATATCAAAGGCATAGAGCACTCTGAAGTGTACTAGGGTTGGGGAATTACAGATCGTCCTCCTGTCCAAACATCGTTGAAATACAATTGTATCATTAAAACAACTCTTCAGGGGGGAGGGTTAGGGAGAGGGCGTGTTGCGCAGGGAGGGGTCAATATAGAGGACACATTGGTTATACCAGAACTGTGATTTGGTGCATACAGTCGTGGTCAAAAGTTGAGAATAACACAAATACTATCATTATTATTATTACAAATATTATTATTATTTTCACAAAGTCTGCTGCCTCAGTTTTTATGATGCCAATTTGCATATACTCCAGAATGTCATGAAGAGTGATCAGATGAAATTGCAATTAATTGCAAAGTCCCCAAAAACGTAATCCCCAAAAAACATTTCCACTGCATTTCAGCCCTGCCCCAAAAGGACCAGCTGACATCATGTCAGGGATTCTCTCGTTAACACAGGTGAGAGTGTTGACGAGGACAAGGCTGGAGATCACTCTGTCATGCTGATTGAGTTAGAATAACAGACTGGAAGCTTAAAAAGGAGGGTGGTGCTTGAAATCATTGTTCTTCCTCTGTTAACCATGGTTACCTGCAAGGAAACATGTGCCGTCATCATTGCGTTGCACAAAAAGGGCTTCACAGGCAAGGATATTGCTGCTAGTAAGATTGCACCTAAATCAACCATTTATCGGATCATCAAGAACTTCAAGGAGAGACGTTCAATTGTTGTGAAGAAGGCTTCAGGGCGCCCAAGAAAGTCCAGCAAGTGCCAGGACCGTCTCCTAAAGTTGATTCAGCTGCAGGATCGGGGCACCACCAGTGCAGAGCTTGCTCAGGAATGGCAGTAGGCAGGTGTGAGTGCATCTGCACGCACAGTGAGGCGAAGACTTTTGGAGGATGGCCTGGTGTCAAGAAGGGCAGCGAGGAAGCCACTTCTCTCCAGGAAAAACATCAGGGACAGACTGATATTCTGCAAAAGGTACAGGGATTGGACTGCTGAGGACTGGGGTAAAGTCATTTTCTCTGATGAATCCCCTTTCCGATTGTTTGGGGCATCTGGAAAACACCTTGTCCGGAGAAGACAAGGTGAGCGCTACCATCAGTCCTGTGTCATGCCAACAGTAAAGCATCCTGAGACCATTCATGTGTGGGGTTGCTTCTCAGCCAAGGGAGTGGGCTCACTCAAAATTTTGCCTAAGAACACAGCCATGAATAAAGAATGGTACCAACACATCCTCAGAGAGCAACTTCTCCCAACCATCCAAGAACAGTTTGGTGACGAACAATGCCTTTTCCAGCATGATGGAGCACCTTGCCATAAGGCAAAAGTGATAACTAAGTGGCTTGGGGAACAAAACATCAAAATGTTGGGTCCATGGCCAGGAAACTCCCCAGATCTTAATCCCATTGAGAACTTGTGGTCAATCCTCAAGAGGCGGGTGGACAAACAAAAACCCACAAATTCTGACAAACTTAGAATGGGCTGCCATCAGTCAGGATGTGGCCCAGAAGTTAATTGACAGCATGCCAGGGCGGATTGCAGAGGTCTTGAAAAAGAAGGGTCAACACTGCAAATATTGACTCTTTGCATAAACTTAATGTAATTGTCAATAAAAGCCTTTGACACTTATGGAATGCTTATAATTATACTTCAGTATGCCATAGTAAATCTGACAAAAACATTTTTAAAAAACACTGAAGCAGCAAACTTTGTGAAGACCAATACTCAAAACTTTGACCATGACTGTAATGTCATTCTTCTGATTAATGATGAAAACCGAGTTATTTTGTGGCTAGGGGGCCCTCATCGATTTTGTTAGTCAGTTTCACTCAGATATCATATTAAAACTGCAAACATTTCTCTCCACCCTGTGTCAAAATGAGTAGAATTGCATGAAATGTTATAAAATTGAAAAATCCTCTCCGTCCCATGGCAAAATGTGTACAATTACGGCCGCTCATTATGAGTTCAGATTTTTTGTGGGTCCCACCCCCATGAACGTTGTTCATCCCTGGCCTATGATAAAAAGGGTATCGGGGCAAAGAATGGACAGACTACAAACCTCTGTCATCCTGCTGAGTTCACTCCTCTGGAGGGGAACATGCTGGTGGTCCGTCATCCTGCTGAGTTCACTCCTCTGGAGGGGAACATGCTGGTGGTCCGTCATCCTGCTGAGTTCACTCCTCTGGAGGGGAACATGCTGGTGGTCCGTCATCCTGCTGAGTTCACTCCTCTGGAGGGGAACATGCTGGTGGTCCGTCATCCTGCTGAGTTCTCTCCTCTGGAGGGGAACATGCTGGTGGTCCGTCATCCTGCTGAGTTCACTCCTCTGGAGGGGAACATGCTGGTGGTCCGTCATCCTGCTGAGTTCACTCCTCTGGAGGGGAACATGCTGGTGGTCCTTGTTAGAAATAATAATTTATTTGATCAGATTGTATATTTAGGATTCTGACAGTTCGATAGGCAAAAGGCATAGCCTGAGGACAAAAGCCTAAATCAATGTTCATTCAAGTGTTATCAATAACGTTATCGGCTAAATGATACACTATTTTTTCTGATTGTTGTTGTTTCTATAAATACCAATTTGTAAACTATTCAAAATAGTTGTTTGTGTGAGAACTCTGACTCCTACTAATCATTCATTTATTTATTGTTCCTGCTTATTGAAAGTGCTGCCGCAGGACCTTATGCTGCCGCAGGACCTTATGCTGCCGCAGGACCTTATGCTGCCGCAGGACCTTATGCTGCCGCAGGACCTTATGCTGCCGCAGGACCTTATGCTGCCGCAGGACCTTATGCTGCCGCAGGATCGTATGCTGCCGCAGGACCTTATGCTGCCGCAGGACCTTATGCTGCCGCAGGACCTTATGCTGCCGCAGGACCTTATGCTGCCGCAGGATCTTATGCTGCCGCAGGACCTTATGCTGCCGCAGGACCTTATGCTGCCGCAGGACATTATGCCTGATTGCCTGGTGCACAATTCAAGGACAATAATAAACGCTTATAAATTCTCCCTGAAGTATGTGTGGTGCCTCCACTCCTCTCACTTCGGCATCTCGGTGGACCCCAAGTAGACCATCACCAGCCACTGTACTTTAATTTAATTTACAAGGTAATACAAACTAACCACAGTATTTAAGTGGCAGACTTTCTCCAACGTATGTGCATTGACATAATCCATAGGCTGTTGGTACATTAGGAGAGGAGTTGGGGAGTTTAAAAGCCCTAAAAAGTACTTTACTTTATGTTTTTTGTGTTCTCTGTTAAAATGTCTGCTCAGCCCACACGCTCTATATATGTAATGTATACAATAACTACGTATTCATACTATGACTCTCCCATTCCATGGAATGTCCACCACCCTCATATGACATGTCTTCAATGATAGACGGAAGAGACAAGGTTAACTTTGATTTTATACAAGTAAAGACCAACAAAATACAAGGAATGTGCACAGGCTTCATGTTGGGGGAAAAAGCATATGGTTCTCAAACACTTAAAGAGATTGTCAGTAGGTGTGGTTTTCCTGCAAGAGTTACATTTAAAAAATGATACATTTAAAATTGAAAGAGGAGCTGGGTGGGAGAGGCTTATGCTGCCACCTAGTGGAGTAACAGCAGAGGTGCAGCCATCCTGATAAATAAGAATACACCCTTTTCCCCTTATATCCCAGCACATGGACCAAGAAGGGGGGGGGGGGTAAGGGGGGGGGGGTAAGGGGGGGGGGGTAGAAGGATTACTTTATCCTATCCCAGGTATTCCTTAAAGAGGGGGGTGGGGGGGGGGGGGGGGGGGGGGGGGGGGTAAGGGGGGGGGGTAGAAGGATTACTTTATCCTATCCCAGGTATTCCTTAAAGAGGTGGGGCAGTTTTCTAATGTTGAATTGTACCTTGTTCGAATCCAGGCTCTGTCGTAGCCGGCCGCAACCGGGAGACCCATGGGGCGGCGCACAATTGGCCCAGCGTCGTCCAGGGTAGGGGAGGGAATGGCCAGCAGGGATGTAGCTCAGTTGGTAGAGCATGACGTTTGCAACGCCAGGGTTGTGGGTTCGATTCCCACGGGGGGCCAGTATAAAAAAATTATGTATGCACTCACTAACTGTAGTCGCTCTGGATAAGAGCGTCTGCTAAGTGACAAAAATGTAAAATCTATACAAATCAGAATGAAACAACAGTTGGATTGATCCCACAGCCTTCTTAGACTCACCAACCCTGAAGCAGCTATCAGCAGACAAAAAATAATCACTATTTGCAATGGCAATTGAACCGCTTGCAGAAAGAATTAGACAGGACCCAAACGACTTCATACTAAATGTTAAGTAGCTCCCTCATTCATAAACCTTATGGCACAGCGGGGACTATGAAGCAACACAAACATAGGCACAGACACATGCACACAAACACATGATAACATACGCTCTATACACACACGTACACATGGATTTTGTACTGTAGATATGTGGTAGTGGTGGAGTAGGGGCCTGAGGGCACACAGTGTGTTGTGAAATCTGTGAATGTATTATAATGTTTTTTAAATTGTATAAACTGCCTTAATTTTGCTGGACCCCATAATAAACTCCAGGAAGAGTAGCTGCTGCCTTGGCAGGAACTAATGGGGATCCATAATAAACCCCAGGAAGAGTAGCTGCTGCCTTGGCAGGAACTAATGGGGATCCATAATAAACCCCAGGAAGAGTAGCTGCTGCCTTGGCAGGAACTAATGGGGATCCATAATAAACCCCAGGAAGAGTAGCTGCTGCCTTGGCAGGAACTAATGGGGATCCATAATAAACCCCAGGAAGAGTAGCTGCTGCCTTGACAGGAACTAATGGGGATCCATAATAAACCCCAGGAAGAGTAGCTGCTGCCTTGGCAGGAACTAATGGGGATCCATAATAAACCCCAGGAAGAGTAGCTGCTGCCTTGGCAGGAACTAATGGGGATCCATAATAAACCCCAGGAAGAGTAGCTGCTGCCTTGGCAGGAACTAATGGGGATCCATAATAAACCCCAGGAAAAGTAGCTGCTGCCTTGGCGGGAACTAATGGGGATCCATAATAAACACAAATACAACGACGCCTCCCTGCTGTGCTCTTTTGGCCCTGAGGCACATTCATGTCAGCAGTAATGTATTTTGGCAGGTGAACACAACTGGTGGCAGGAGTAGAGGGGGTGAAGATGAAGGGCGCTGTACTCTCCAGTCATGTCCAGCTGAGGTCCACCTCTAGATGAAGGGGCTGTACTCTCCAGTCATGTCCAGCTGAGGTCCACCTCTAGATGAAGGGGCTGTCCTCTCCAGTCATGTCCAGCTGAGGTCCACCTCTAGATGAAGGGGCTGTCCTCGCCAGTCATGTCCAGCTGAGGTCCACCTCTAGATGAAGGGGCTGTCCTCTCCAGTCATGTCCAGCTGAGGTCCACCTCTAGATGAAGGGGCTGTACTCTCCAGTCATGTCCAGCTGAGGTCCACCTCTAGATGAAGGGGCTGTACTCTCCAGTCATGTCCAGCTGAGGTCCACCTCTAGATGAAGGGGCTGTACTCTCCAGTCATGTCCAGCTGAGGTCCACCTCTAGATGAAGGGGCTGTACTCTCCAGTCATGTCCAGCTGAGGTCCACCTCCAGTCATGTCCAGCTGTGCTGTTGGTGGAAGTGGATCCACGTCATCTTCTGGGCTGGCCTCTTCACACCTCTAGATGGGCGGGCGGGGGAAGGTATGGAGCTAGAGAAAGCAGCAGGGGTCAGACTGAATAAAATAATAAAATCAGTAAGAATACTTTTACGGATGAGCTCTGCATCAATACATCAAATAAACAACATATATCTATAAACATATATATTATATAGAGTAGGGGGAACACAATCGCTGTGGTGAATTGAACCAATGGTAAATAAGGCTGGTGAGGGGAGGACGGCTCGTAGTGGTGGCCGGGGTGGGGTGGGGAGGACGGCTCGTAGTGGTGGCCGGGGAGGGGCGAGTGGGATGGGGAGGACGGCTCGTAGTGGTGGCCGGGGTGGGGTGAGTGGGGTGGGGAGGACGGCTCGTAGTGGTGGCCGGGGTGGGGTGGGGAGGACGGCTCGTAGTGGTGGCCGGGGTGGGGTGAGTGGGATGGGGAGGACGGCTCGTAGTGGTGGCCGGGGGTGGGGTGAGTGGGATGGGGAGGACGGCTCGTAGTGGTGGCCAGGGTGGGGTGAGTGGGATGGGGAGGACGGCTCGTAGTGGTGGCCGGGGTGGGGTGAGTGGAATGGGGAGGACGGCTCGTAGTGGTGGCCGGGGTGGGGTGGGGAGGACGGCTCGTAGTTGTGGCCGGGGTGGGGTGAGTGGAATGGGGAGGACGGCTCGTAGTGGTGGCCGGGGTGGGGTGGTGAGGGGAGGACGGCTCGTAGTGGTGGCCGGGGTGGGGTGGGGAGGACGGCTCGTAGTGGTGACCGGGGTGGGGTGAGTGGAATGGGGAGGACGGCTCGTAGTGGTGGCCGGGGTGGGGTGGTGAGGGGAGGACGGCTCGTAGTGGTGGCCGGGGTGGGGTGGGGAGGACGGCTCGTAGTGGTGGCCGGGGTGGGGTGAGTGGAATGGGGAGGACGGCTCGTAGTGGTGGCCGGGGTGGGGTGAGTGGAATGAGGAGGATGGCTCGTAGTGGTGGCCGGGGTGGGATGGGGAGGACGGCTCGTAGTGGTGGCCGGGGTGGGGTGACTGGAATGGGGAGGACGGCTCGTAGTGGTGGCCGGGGTGGGGTGGGGAGGACGGCTCGTAGTGGTGGCCGGGGTGGGGTGAGTGGGGTGGGGAGGACGGCTCGTAGTGGTGGCCGGGGTGGGGTGAGTGGAATGAGGAGGACGGCTCGTAGTGGTGGCCGGGGTGGGGTGACTGGAATGGGGAGGACAGCTCGTAGTGGTGGCCGGGGTGGGGTGGGGAGGACGGCTCATAGTGGTGGCCGGGGTGGGGTGAGTGGGATGGGGAGGACGGCTCGTAGTGGTGGCCGGGGTGGGGTGAGTGGGATGGGGAGGACGGCTCGTAGTGGTGGCCGGGGTGGGGTGGGGAGGACGGCTCGTAGTGGTGGCCGGGGTGGGGTGGGGAGGACGGCTCGTAGTGGTGGCTGGGGTGGGGTGAGTGGGATGGGGAGGATGGCTCGTAGTGGTGGCCGGGGTGGGGTGAGTGGAATGGGGAGGACGGCTCGTAGTGGTGGCCGGGGTGGGGTGGGGAGGACGGCTCGTAGTGGTGGCCGGGGTGGGGTGAGTGGGATGGGGAGGACGGCTTCGTAGTGATGGCCGGGGTGGGATGGGGAGGACGGCTCGTAGTGGTGGCCGGGGTGGGGTGAGTGGAATGGGGAGGACGGCTCGTAGTGGTGGCCGGGGTGGGGCTAGTGGAATGGGGAGGACGGCTCGTAGTGGTGGCCGGGGTGGGGTGAGTGGAATGGGGAGGACGGCTCGTAGTGGTGGCCGGGGTGGGGTGGGGAGGATGGCTCGTAGTGGTGGCCGGGGTGGGGTGAGTGGGATGGGGAGGACGGCTCGTAGTGGTGGCCGGGGTGGGGTGGGGAGGACGGCTCGTAGTGGTGGCCGGGGTGGGGTGAGTGGGATGGGGAGGACGGCTCGTAGTGGTGGCCGGGGTGAGTGGAATGGGGAGGACGGCTCGTAGTGGTGGCCGGGGTGGGGTGGGGAGGACGGCTCGTAGTGGTGGCCGGGGTGGGATGGGGAGGTTGGCTCGTAGTGGTGGCCGGGGTGGGGTGGGGAGGACGGCTCGTAGTGGTGGCCGGGGTGGGGTGAGGAGGACGGCTCGTAGTGGTGGCCGGGGTGGGGTGAGTGGAATGGGGAGGACGGCTCGTAGTGGTGGCCGGGGTGGGGTGAGTGGAATGGGGAGGACGGCTCGTAGTGGTGGCCGGGGTGGGGTGAGTGGGATGGGGAGGACGGCTCGTAGTGGTGGCCGGGGTGGGGTGAGTGGGATGGGGAGGACGGCTCGTAGTGGTGGCCGGGGTGGGGCGAGTGGAATGGGGAGGACGGCTCGTAGTGGTGGCCGGGGTGGGGTGGGGAGGACGGCTTGTAGTGGTGGCCGGGGTGGGATGGGGAGGACGGCTCGTAGTGGTGGCCGGGGTGGGGTGGGGAGGACGGCTCGTAGCGGTGGCCGGGGTGGGGTGAGGAGGACGGCTCGTAGTGGTGGCCAGGGTGGGGTGGGGGAGGACGGCTCGTAGTGGTGGCCGGGGTGGGATGGGGAGGACGGCTCGTAGTGGTGGCCGGGGTGGGGTGAGTGGGATGGGGAGGACGGCTCGTAGTGGTGGCCGGGGTGGGGTGAGTGGAATGGGGAGGACGGCTCGTAGTGGTGGCCGGGGTGGGGTGAGTGGGATGGGGAGGACGGCTCGTAGTGGTGGCCGGGGTGGGGTGAGTGGGATGGGGAGGACGGCTCGTAGTGGTGGCCGGGGTGGGGTGAGTGGAATGGGGAGGACGGCTCATAGTGGTGGCCGGGGTGGGGTGAGTGGGATGGGGAGGACGGCTCGTAGTAGTGGCCGGGGTGGGGTGGGGAGGACGGCTCGTAGTGGTGGCCGGGGTGGGGTGAGTGGGATGGGGAGGACGGCTCGTAGTGGTGGCCGGGGTGGGGTGAGTGGAATGGGGAGGACGGCTCGTAGTGGTGGCCGGGGTGGGGTGAGTGGGATGGGGAGGACGGCTCGTAGTGGTGGCCGGGGTGGGGTGAGTGGGATGGGGAGGACGGCTCGTAGTGGTGGCCGGGGTGGGGTGAGTGGAATGGGGAGGACGGCTCATAGTGGTGGCCGGGGTGGGGTGAGTGGGATGGGGAGGACGGCTCGTAGTGGTGGCCGGGGTGGGGTTGGGAGGACGGCTCGTAGTGGTGGCCGGGGGTGGGGTGAGTGGGATGGGGAGGACGGCTCGTAGTGGTGGCCGGGGTGGGGCGAGTGGAATGGGGAGGACGCCTCGTAGTGGTGGCCGGGGTGGGATGGGGAGGACGGCTCGTAGTGGTGGCCGGGGTGGGGTGGGGAGGACGGCTCGTAGTGGTGGCCGGGGTGGGATGGGGAGGACAGCTCGTAGTGGTGGCCGGGGTGGGGTGGGGAGGACGGCTCGTAGTGGTGGCCGGGGTGGGGTGAGGAGGACGGCTCGTAGTGGTGGCCGGGGTGGGGGTGAGGAGGACGGCTCGTAGTGGTGGCCGGGGTAGGGTGAGTGGAATGGGGAGGACGCCTCGTAGTGGTGGCCGGGATGGGGTGGGGAGGACGGCTCGTAGTGGTGGCCGGGGTGGGGTGAGGAGGACGGCTCGTAGTGGTGGCCGGGGTGGGGTGAGTGGGATGGGGAGGACGGCTCGTAGTGGTGGCCGGGGTGGGGTGAGTGGAATGGGGAGGACGCCTCGTAGTGGTGGCCGGGGTGGGATGGGGAGGACGGCTCGTAGTGGTGGCCGGGGTGGGATGGGGAGGACGGCTCGTAGTGGTGGCCGGGGTGGGGTGAGTGGGATGGGGAGGACGGCTCGTAGTGGTGGCCGGGGTGGGGTGAGTGGGATGGGGAGGACGGCTCGTAGTGGTGGCCGGGGTGGGGTGGGGAGGACGGCTCGTAGTGGTGGCCGGGGTGGGGTGAGTGGGATGGGGAGGACGGCTCGTAGTGGTGGCCGGGGTGGGGTGAGTGGAATGGGGAGGACGGCTCGTAGTGGTGGCCGGGGTGGGGTGAGTGGGGTGGGGAGGACGGCTCGTACTGGTGGCCGGGGTGGGGTGAGTGGGATGGGGAGGACGGCTCGTAGTGGTGGCCGGGGTGGGGTGAGTGGAATGGGGCAGGACGGCTCGTAGTGGTGGCCGGGGTGGGGTGAGTGGGATGGGGAGGATGGCTCGTAGTGGTGGCCGGGGTGGGGTGAGTGGGATGGGGAGGACGGCTCGTAGTGGTGGCCGGGGTGCGGTGAGTGGGATGGGGAGGACGGCTCGTAGTGGTGGCCGGGGTGGGGTGAGTGGAATGGGGAGGACGGCTCGTAGTGGTGGCCGGGGTGGGGTGAGTGGAATGGGGAGGACGGCTCGTAGTGGTGGCCGGGGTGGGGTGGGGAGGACGGCTCGTAGTGGTGGCCGGGGTGGGGTGAGTGGGATGGGGAGGACGGCTCGTAGTGGTGGCCGGGGTGAGTGGAATGGGGAGGACGGCTCGTAGTGGTGGCCGGGGTGGGGTGAGTGGGATGGGGAGGACGGCTCGTAGTGGTGGCCGGGGTGGGGTGAGTGGAATGGGGAGGACGGCTCGTAGTGGTGGCCGGGGTGGGGTGAGTGGGATGGGGAGGACGGCTCGTAGTGGTGGCCGGGGTGGGGTGAGTGGGATGGGGAGGACGGCTCGTAGTGGTGGCCGGGGTGGGGTGGGGAGGACGGCTCGTAGTGGTGGCCGGGGTGGGGTGAGTGGGATGGGGAGGACGGCTCGTAGTGGTGGCCGGGGTGGGATGGGGAGGACGGCTCGTAGTGGTGGCCGGGGTGGGGTGAGTGGGATGGGGAGGACGGCTCGTAGTGGTGGCCGGGGTGGGGTGAGTGGGATGGGGAGGACGGCTCGTAGTGGTGGCCGGGGTGGGGTGGGGAGGACGGCTCGTAGTGGTGGCCGGGGTGGGGTGAGTGGGATGGGGAGGACGGCTCGTAGTGGTGGCCGGGGTGGGGCGAGTGGAATGGGGAGGACGGCTCGTAGTGGTGGCCGGGGTGGGGTGAGTGGAATGGTATCAAGCACATGGTTTTCGTCTGTTTTGTGTTGTTCCATTAACTCCATTCCGGTCATTGTTGTGGGCCGTCCTCCCGTCACCAGCCCCCACTGACATACATACACTTAGGTTGGAGTCATTAAAACTTGTTTTTCAACCACTCCACACATTTCTTGTTAACAAACTATAGTTTTGGCAAGTCAGTTAGGACATCTACTTTGTGCATGACAAGTAATTTTTCCAACAATTGTTTACAGACAGATTATTTCACTTATAATTCACTGTATCACAATTCCAGTGGGTCAGAAGTTTACATACACTAAGTTGACTGTGCCTTAAAACAGCTTGGAAAATTCCAGAAAATGATGTCAATACTTTAGAAGCTTCTGATGGGCTAATTGACATAATTTGAGTCAATTGGAGGTGTACCTGTGGATGTATTTCAAGGCCTACCTTCAAACTCAGTGCCTCTTTGCTTGACATCATGGGAAACTAGAAACCAAAAATAAATTGTAGACCTCCACAAGTCTGGTTCATCCTTGGGAGCAATTTCCAAATGCCTGAAGGTACCACGTTCATCTGTACAAACAATAGTACGCAAGTATAAACACCATGGGACCACACAGCCGTCATACCGCTCAGGAAGGAGACGCGTTCTGTCTCCTAGAGATGAACATACTTTGGTGCAAATCAATCCAAGAACAACAGCAAAGGACCTTGTGAAGATGCTGAAGTTGAGCACTGGCGCTGACGAAGATGGCGGCCTCGCGACTAGCTCTTAGGAAACGTTGCAGTATTTTGTTTTTTTATGTATAATTTTTTACATTATTAGCTCAGAAAGTGTTTTGTATCATTACATACAGCTGGGGAAAACTATTGGATATCAGAGCGGCGGTAACTCACCAGCATTACGACCAGGAATACGACTTTCCCGAAGCAGATCCTATGTTTGCTCTCCCCAGGGCAACTGAACTGATTCCAGCGGCTGACCCAAAACATCGCCGGCGGAGGAGAGGCACTCGGAGCGGCCTGCTGGTTCGACTTCGGAGGCGCGCACACCACCCACCGCTTCCAAGTATACTACTCACTAATGTTCAGTCTCCGGTTAACAAGGTCGACGAACTCCGGGCAAGGATTTCTTTCCAGAGAGACATCAAGGCCTGTAACATACTTTGTTTCACGGAAACATGGCTCTCTTGGGATATTCTGTCGAAATCGGTCCAGCAAGATGGGTTCTCTGTTCATCGCGCAGACAGGAATAAATATATCTCCGGGAAGCAGAAGGGCGGAGGTGTGTGTTTCATGATTAACGACTCATGGTGTAATTGTAGTAACATAGAGGAACTCGAGTCCTTCTGTTCACCCGACCTAGAATACCTCACAATCAGATGCCGACCGTATTATCTCCCAAGAGAATTCTCTTTGGTTATAGTCACGGCCGTGTATATCCCCCCTCAAGCCGATACCACGACGGCCCTCAAAGAACTTCACTGGACTTTATGCAAACTGGAAACCACATATCCTGAGGCTGCATTTATTGTAGCCTGGGATTGTAACAAAGCAAATTTGAGGACTAGGCTGCCGAATTCTATCAACATATCAACTGTTCTACTCGCACTGCCAAAATCCTCGACCATTGCTATTCGAACTTCCGGGATGGTTTTAAGGCCCTCCCCCGCCCTCCTTTCGGCAAATCTGACCACGACTTCATTTTGCTCCTCCCTTCCTATAGGCAGAAACTCAAACAGGAAATAACCGTGCTAAGGACTATTCAACACTGGTCTGACCAATCGGAATCCACGCTTCAAGATTGTTTTGATCACGCGGACTGGGATATGTTCCGGGTAGCTTCCGAAAATAATTTAGACGAATACACTGAAACAGTGACTGAGTTTATCAGGAAGTGTATAGGTGATGTTGTGCCCACTGTGACTATTAAAACCTACACTAACCAGAAACCGTGGCAATTAAGCTGGCAAAACATCAGTATAGAGACAAAGTGGAGTCACAATTCAACGGCTAAGACACGAGACGTATATAGCAGGGTCTACAGACAATCACGGACTACAAAAGGAAAACCAACCACGTCGCCAACACCGACGTCTCGCTTCCAGACAAGCTAAACACCTTCTTCGCCCGCTTTGAGGATAACACAGTGCCACTGACGAGGCCCACTATCAAGGACTGTGGCCTCTCCTTCTCCATGGCCGACGTGATTAAGACATTTAAGCATGGCTGCCGGCCCAGACGGCATCCCTAGCCGCGTCCTCAGAGCATGCGCAGACCAGCTGGTTAGTGTGTTTATGGACATATTCAATCTCTCCCGTTCCCAGTCTGCTGTTCCCACATGCTTCAAGATGGCCACCATTGTTCCTGTACCCAAGAAAGCAAAGGTAACTGAACTAAATGACTATCGCCCTGTAGCACTCACCTCTGTCATCATGAAGTGCTTTGAGAGACTAGACAAGGATCATATCACCTCTACCTTACCTGTCACCCTAGACCCACTTCAATTTGCTTACCGCCCCAATAGATCCAAAGACGACGCAATCGCCATCACACTGCACACTGCCCTCTCCCATCTAAACAAGAGGAATACCTATGTAAGAATGCTGTTCATTGACTATAGCGCAGCATTCAACACATTTACATTTACGTAATTTAGCAGACGCTCTTATCCAGAGCGACTTACAAATTGGTGCATTCACCTTATAGCCAGTGGGATAACCACTTTACAATATGTTTTTATTTATTTTTTCTTTGGGGTGGGGTAAGGGGGGGTAGAAGGATTACTTTATCCTATCCCAGGTATCCTTAAAGAGGTGGGGTTTCAAGTGTCTCCGGAAGGTGGTGAGTGACTCCGCTGTCCTGGCGTCATGAGGGAGCTTGTTCCACCATTGGGGTGCCAGAACAGCGAACAGTTTTGACTGGGCTGAGCGGGAACTGTGCTTCCGCAGAGGTAGGGGGGCCAGCAGGCCAGAGGTGGATGAACGCAATGCCCTTGTTTGGGTGTAGGGACTGATCAGAGCCTGAAGGTACGGAGGTGCCGTTCCCCTCACAGCTCCGTAGGCAAGCACCATGGTCTTGTAGCAGATGCGAGCTTCAACTGGAAGCCAGTGGAGTGTGCGGAGGAGCGGGGTGACGTGAGAGAGCTTGGGAAGGTTGAACACCAGACGGGAGATGACAAGTGCCTGGATTAGGACCTGTGCCGCTTCCTGTGTAAGGCAGGGTCGTACTCTCCGAATGTTGTAGAGCATGAACCTACAGGATCGGGTCACCGCCTTGATGTTAGCGGAGAACGACAGGGTGTTGTCCAGGGTCACGCCAAGGCTCTTCGCACTCTGGGAGGAGGACACAACGGAGTTGTCAACCGTGATGGCGAGATCATGGAACGGGCAGTCCTTCCCCGGGAGGAAGAGCAGCTCCGTCTTGCCGAGGTTCAGCTTGAGGTGGTGATCCGTCATCCACACTGATATGTCTGCCAGACATGCAGAGATGCGATTCGCCACCTGGTTATCAGAAGGGGGAAAGGACAAGATTAGTTGTGTGTCGTCTGCGTAGCAATGATAGGAGAGGCCATGTGAGGATATGACAGAGCCAAGTGATTTGGTGTATAGCGAGAATAGGAGAGGGCCTAGAACTGAGCCATGAGGGACACCAGTGGTGAGAGCACGTGGTGCGGAGACAGGTTCTTGCCACGCCACTTGGTAGGAGCGACCGGTCAGGTAGGACGCAATCCAAGAGTGAGCCGCGCCGGAGATGCCTTACTTGGAGAGGGTGGAGAGGAGGATCTGATGGTTCACAGTATCAAAGGCAGCAGACAGGTCTAGAAGGACAAGAGCAGAGGAGAGAGAGTTAGCTTTAGCAGTGCGGAGAGCCTCCGTGACACCATAGTACCCTCCAAGCTCATCATTAAGCTTGAGGCCCTGGGTCTGAACCCCGCCCTGTGCAACTGGGTCCTGGACTTCCTGACGGGCCGCCCCCAGGTGGTGAAGGTAGGAAACAACTTCTCCACTTCACTGATCCTCAACACTGGGGCCCCAAATGGTGCGTGCTCAGCCCCCTCCTGTACTCCCTGTTCACCCATGACTGGGTGGCCAAGCACGCCTCCAACTCAATCATCAAGTATGCAGACGACACAACAGTAGTAGTCCTGATTACCAACAATGACGAGACCGCCTACAGGGAGGAGGTGAGGGCTCTGGGAGTGTGGTGCCAGGAAAATAACCTCTCAACGTCAACAAAACAAAGGAGATGATCGTGGACTTCTTCTATCCACATCGACGGGACAGCAGTGGAGAAGGTAGAAAGCTTCAAGTTCCTTGGTGTACACATCACCGACAAACAAATGGTCCACCCACGCAGACAGTGTGGTGAAGAAGGCGCAACAGAGCCTCTTCAACCTCAGGAGGCTGAAGAAATTCGGCTTGGCACCTAAAACCCTCACAAACTTTTCCAGATGCACAATTGAGAGCATCCTGTCGGGCTGTATCGGCAACTGCACCGCCCGCAACCGCAGGGCTCTCCAGAGGGTGGTGCAGTCTGCCGAACGCATTACCGGGGGCAAACTATCCTCCCTCCAAGACACATACAGCACCCGATGTCACAGGAAGGCCAAAAAGATCATCAAGGACATCAACCACCCGAGCCACTGCCTGTTCACCCCGCTATCATCCAGAAGGCGAGGTCAGTACAGGTGCATCAAAGCTGGGACCGAGAGAATGAAAAACTGCTTCTATCTCAAGGCCATCAGACTGTTAAATAATAATAAATAATAATATGCCATTTAGCAGACACTTTTATCCAAAGCGACTTACAGTCATGCGTGCATACATTTTTTGTGTATGGGTGGTCCCGGGGATCGAACCCACTACATTGGCGTTACAAGCGCCGTGCTCTACCAGCTGAGCTACAGAGGACCACAAATAGCCATCCCTAGCACATTAGAGGCTGCTGCTGCCTATTGAAATCACCGGACACTTTAAGAAATGGAACACCATTTACTTTAATAATGTTTACATATCTTGCACTACTCATCTCATATGTATATACTGCATTCTATAATATTCTACTGTATCTTAGTCCATGCCGCTCTGTCATTGCTTGTCCATATGTATATATTCTTCAATTCCATCCCTTACTAGTTTTGTGTGTATTGGGTATATGTTGTGAAATTGTTAAATATTACTTGTTAGATATTACTGCACTGTCGGAGCTAGAAGCACAAGCATTTCGCTACACCCACTATAACATCTGCTAACCACGTGTATGTGACAAATAAAATTTTATTTTGATGCTGGAGGAAACAGGTACAAAAGTATCTACATCCACAGTAAAACGAGTCCTATATCAACATAACCTGAAAGGCCGCTCTGCAAGGAAGAAGCCACTGCTCCAAAACCACCATAAAAAAAGCCAGAATATGGTTTGTAACTGCACATGGGGACAAAGATCTTACTTTTTGGAGAAATGTCCTCTGGTCTGATGAAACAAATATAGAACTGTTTGGCCATAATGACACTTGTTATGTTTGGAGGAAAAAGGGGGAGCTTGCCAGCCGAGGAACACCATCCCAACCGTGAAGCACGGAGGAGGCAGCATCACGCTGTGGGGGTGCTTTGCTGCAGGAGGGACTGGTGCACTTCACAAAATAGATGGCATCATGAGGAAGGAAAATTATGTGGATATATTGAAGCAACATCTCAAGACATCAGTCAGGAAGTTTGGTCACAAATGGCTCTTCCAAATGGACAATGACCCCAAGCATACTTCCAAAGGGCTTGAAAACTATTACAGACTACAAAGGGAAGCACAGCCGCGAGCTGCCCAGTGACACAAGCCTACCAGACGAGCTAAACCACTTCTATGCTCGCTTCGAGGCAAGCAACACTGAAGCATGCATGAGAGCACCAGCTGTTCCGGATGGCTATGTGATCACGCTCTCCGTGGCCGATGTGAGTAAGACTTTTAAGCAGGTCAACATTCACAAGGCCGCAGGGCCAGACGGATTACCAGGACGTGTACTCCGAGCATGTGCTGACCAACTGGCAAGTGTCTTCACTGACATTTTCAACATGTCCCTGACTGAGTCTGTAATACCAACATGTTTCAAGCAGACCACCATAGTCCCCGTGCCCAAGGACTCTAAGACAACCTGCCTAAATGACTACCGACCCGTAGCACTGACGTCTGTAGCCATGAAGTGCTTTGAAAGGCTGGTCATGGCTCACATCAACAGCATTATCCCAGAAACCCTAGACCCACTCCAATTTGCATACCGCCCCAACAGATCCACAGATGATGCAATCTCTATCGCACTCCACACTGCCCTTTCCCACCTGGACAAGAGGAACACCTACGTGAGAATGCTATTCATTGACTACAGCTCAGCATTCAACACCATAGTGCCCTCTAAGCTCATCACTAAGCTAAGGATCCTGGGACTAAACACCTCCCTCTGCAACTGGATCCTGGACTTCCTGACGGACCGCCCCCAGGTGGTAAGGGTAGGTAACAACACATCTGCCACACTGATCCTCAACACGGGGGCCCCTCAGGGGTGCGTGCTCAGTCCCCTCCTGTACTCTCTGTTCACCCATGACTGCATGGCCAGGCACGACTCCAACACCATCATTAAGTTTGCCGACGACACAACAGTGGTAGGCCTGATCACCGACAACGATGAGACAGCCTATAGGGAGGAGGTCAGAGATCTGGCCGTGTGGTGCCAGGCCAACAACCTCTCCCTCAACGTGACCAAGACAAAGGAGATGATTGTGGACTACAGGAAAAAAAGAGGACTGAGCACGCCCCCATTCTCATCGACGGGGCTGTAGTGGAACAGGTTGAGAGCTTCAAGTTCCTTGGTGTCCACATCACCAACGAACTATCATGGTCCAAACACACCAAGACAGTCGTGAAGAGGGCACGACAAAGCCTATTCCCCCTCAGGAGACTAAAAAGATTTGGCATGGGTCCTCAGATCCTCAAAAAATTCTACAGCTGCATCATCGAGAGCATCCTGACTGGTTGCATCACCGCCTGGTATGGCAACTGCTTGGCCTCCGACCGCAAGGCACTACAGAGGGTAGTGCGTACGGCCCAGTACATCACTGGGGCAAAGCTTCCTGCCATCCAGGACCTCTATACCAGGCGGTGTCAGAGGAAGGCCCTCAAAATTGTCAAAGACTTCAGCCACCCTAGTCATAGACTGTTCTCTCTGCTACCGCACGGCAAGCGGTACCGGAGTGCCAAGTCTAGGTCCAAAAGACTTCTCAACAGCTTCTACCCCCAAGCCATAAGACTCCTGAACAGCTAATCATGGCTACCCAGACTATTTGCACTGCCCCCCCCACCCCATCCTTTTTACGCTGCTGCTACTCTGTTAAGTATTTATGCATAGTCACTTTAACTCTACCCACATGTACATATTACCTCAACTACCTCAACTAGCCGGTGCCCCCGCACATTGACTCTGCAACGGTACCCCCCTGTATATATAGCCTCCCTACTGTCACTTTATTTTACTTCTGCTCTTTTTTTTCCTCAACACTTTTTTTATTTTTACTTTTTTTGTTTAAAATAAATGCACTTTTGGTTAAGGGCTGTAAGTAAGCATTTCACTGTAATGTCTGCACCTGTTGTATTCGGCGCATGTGACCAATAAAATTTGATTTGATTTGATTTTGATTTGAAAGTTGTGGCAAAATGGCTTAAGGACAACAAAGTCAAGGTATTGGAGTGGCCATCACAAAGCCCTGACCCCAATCCTATAGAAAATGTGTGGGCAGAACCGTAAAAGCATGTGTGAGCAAGGAGGCCTACAAACCTGACTCAGTTACTCCAGCTCTGTCAGGAGGAATGGGCCAAAATTCACCCAACTTATTGTGGGAAGCTTGTGGAAGGCTACCCAAAATGTTTGACCCAAGTTAAATAATTTAAAGGCAATGCTACCAAATACTAGTTGAGTGTATGTAAACTTCTGACCAACTGGGAATGTGATGAAAGAAATAAAAGCTGAAATAAATCATTCTCTCTACTATTATTCTGACATTTCACATTCTTAAAATAAAGTGGTGATCCTAACTGACCTAAGACAGGGCATTTTACTAGGATTAAATGTCAGGAATTGTGAAAAACTGAGTTTAAATGTATTTGGCTAAGGTGTATGTAAACTTCCGACTTCAACTGTTATATACATTATACATACAGTACCAGTCAAAAGTTTGGACACACCTACTCATTCAAGGGTTTTTCTTTATTTTTACTATTTTCTACATTGTAGATATGTAAACTTCCGACTTCAACTGTAGCTAGCTAACATTAAGTTAGCTGGCTAGCCAGTTCAGATAATGACCATATCATAGCTGACAACGTCTTAACTTTAGCTCATTTGTATTCATTATTACAGGAAAACAAACTCACAACAATATCATTATTTACAAGTTAATGGCAAGCTAATTGCAGAAAATAGCTTACGGTTGGGACTGTGATGGAATAAAAGTAGGGCATTCTATCAGAGAATTCTAGAACTTGGACACCGCTTCGTTGGTCTAACGTTATATGCTAATTTCACTTTGGTGCAGGTCATGTTGTTCTTCACATTACTCTCTGGTAAACACACACTATAAAAAATAAAATCAACATGTATTTGCCACATGCACAGGATACAAAAGGTGTAAACGGTACTGTGAAATGGTTAATTGCAAAGTGGATTATTTTGTTTAGACATGTAGCTAGCTAGCTAGCTAGCTAAACAATGAACCATAATCCCATCTCATGTTACTACCCTGCATGAATCGGCAGGTAGCTGAAGCTAACCAACTAGTTTTAATGTTAGCTAGCTAGCTAACAGCTTTGAGATACGAATAATATTACTACACAGATCATACACGTTACGTTAGCTAGTGATCCAGCTAGCTAACATTAGTTATCTAGCTAACAGTATGCTTTAACTTGCAATGAAAACGACTGACAAAATTAAAAACGTATAATATCTGAAAATGTAGCTAGCTAGACTCTCTTACCTGTATACATGGATGAACGCTTCTCCCTCTGTCACAGATGCCATGATTGCTCTTGGTTTGAAGATGTAATCCGGAGACAGGTGTTTTATACAACAGCCTTCTGTGTGTTCTCTTTCCGACTCCCTCCGCATATTTGCAATCAAACGCCAGAATTTTCTCCATCTCCTTAGCTATCATACTCTGTTTCCACCGGACATTCCACTGATTTCAAAACTCGGTCCTCCAGAAAGTGGAGAACATTAGCAACACTTTTGGTTCTTCGTGATATCTTTCATAAAAGCGTTAGAAAGGATTATCAGTACATACTGAGCAGCTCACGTTATAGACAGAAGCATGTGGTCCTCTGTAGCTCAGCTGGTAGAGCATGGCGCTTGTAACGCCAAGGTAGTGGGTTCGATGCCCGGGACCACCCATACACAAAAATTTATGAACGCATGACTGTAAGTCGCTTTGGATAAAAGCGTCTGCTAAATGGCATATTATTATTATTATAAGCATGCTTACATGGCAGACCAATCCAAACTCATCGCTCGGCATGTCCAGCCCACCCATTATCTCAGCCAATCATGGCTAGTGGGAAGGTTCCTGTCTTTTTCCGTGGCTAAACCAACTAGGCTCGTAATTTAACAATTGTATTCGTATTTACAGATGGCATACAAGTTTGTTATTAAGACACATGAAAGTTCACATGTTCCAGAAGGCATTTCACCCAAAAATGCATTTTGATAAAAAAAATACATGTTTACATTCAAATGCCTCTCCTGTGAAGTAGTGACGCGCGACATATGCCTAGTTTCCTGAAATGTGTCACAAATATACAAAGTTGGAGCATAACTAACTCAATTACAGTTAACGAAAATGTGCGCTAAATCAATATAAGCTAATGTATAGAATGTATTATACAAGAGACATGTCTTAAGTGTAAAACTAACAATAATTCAATGACCCATTCTTTCTGGGAATGCTTTAAAGTCCCAACGTTATGGGCAGAGTTATAAAATTGGCTGTCAGAAGTATTACAATGGAAATGTACTTTTAATCCGTCTGTCAGCATATTTCAAGACATGGAATATGGGGGTGTACATTTTTACATTTACATTTTAGTCATTTAGCAGACGCTCTTATCCAGAGCGACTTACAGTGTAGTGAGATACCTGATGGGCTGGTCCATTCTCTTCTCATCACTCATCTTGAAAAAACGTATACTTAACTGGAAATCAACCGATTCTCCATCGTTAAGACAATGGATAAAAAATATGCTTCATTATCTAAATATTGAAAGAGCATGGGCGACGGAGAGGAACCAAATGGTGCAATGTGAGGACATGTAGCACAGAGTACTGCAAGCACGGCACTCTTAGAAAAAAAGTTGCCATCTAGAACCAAAAAGGGTTCTTCGGCTGTCCCACAGGAGAACCCCATTTGGTTCCAGGTAGAACCCTTTTAGGTTCCATGTAGAACCCTTTCCACAGAGGGTTCTACATGGAACCCAAAATAGTAAATTTTTTTACATTTACTCATTTAGCAGACGCTTTTATCCAGAGCGACTTACAGTTAGTGAGTGCATAAATTTTTCATACTATTTATCCTATGGCGACAGCCGCAAAACCCTTTTGGAACCCTTTTTTCTAAGTGTGTGGAGATAGGGGTGAGAACAGTCGCTTTGGATAAGCGTCTGCTAAATGGCATATTATATTATATTATATTATATTATATTATATTATAACAGCCGGGTCTGGGCAGGCCGTTGATGGAGATAGGGGTGAGAACAGCCGGGTCTGGGCAGGCCGTTGATGGAGATAGGGGTGAGAACAGATGGGTCTGGGCAGGTCGTTGATGGAGATAGGGGTGAGAACAGATGGGTCTGGGTAGGTGTGATGATGGAGATAGGGGTGAGAACAGATGGGTCTGGGTAGGTCGTTGATGGAGATAGGGGTGAGAACAGATGAGTCTGGGCAGGTCGTTGATGGAGATAGGGGTGAGAACAGATGGGTCTGGGTAGGTCGTTGATGGAGATAGGGGTGAGAACAGATGGGTCTGGATAGGTGTCGTTGATGGAGATAGGGGTGAGAACAGATGGGTCTGGGCAGGTCGTTGATGGAGATAGGGGTGAGAACAGATGGGTCTGGGCAGGTCGTTGATGGAGATAGGGGTGAGAACAGATGGGTCTGGGTAGGTCGTTGATGGAGATAGGGGTGAGAACAGATGGGTCTGGGCAGGTCGTTGATGGAGATAGGGGTGAGAACAGATGGGTCTGGGCAGGTCGTTGATGGAGATAGGGGTGAGAACAGATGGGTCTGGATAGGTGTCGTTGATGGAGATAGGGGTGAGAACAGATGGGTCTGGGCAGGTCGTTGATGGAGATAGGGGTGAGAACAGATGGGTCTGGGCAGGTCGTTGATGGAGATAGGGGTGAGAACAGATGGGTCTGGGTAGGTGTGATGATGGAGATAGGGGTGAGAAAAGATGGGTCTGGGTAGGTGTGATGATGGAGATAGGGGTGAGAACAGATGGGTCTGGGCAGGTCGTTGATGGAGATAGGGGTGAGAACAGATGGGTCTGGGCAGGTCGTTGATGGAGATAGGGGTGAGAACAGATGGGTCTGGGCAGGTCGTTGATGGAGATAGGGGTGAGAACAGATGGGTCTGGGCAGGTCGTTGATGGAGATAGGGGTGAGAACAGATGGGTCTGGGTAGGTCGTTGATGGAGATAGGGGTGAGAACAGATGGGTCTGGGCAGGCCGTTGATGGAGATAGGGGTGAGAACAGATGGGTCTGGGTAGGTGTGATGATGGAGATAGGGGTGAGAACAGATGGGTCTGGGCAGGTCGTTGATGGAGATAGGGGTGAGAACAGATGGGTCTGGGTAGGTGTGATGATGGAGATAGGGGTGAGAACAGATGGGTCTGGGTAGGTCGTTGATGGAGATAGGGGTGAGAACAGATGGGTCTGGGCAGGTCGTTGATGGAGATAGGGGTGAGAACAGATGGGTCTGGGCAGGTCGTTGATGGAGATAGGGGTGAGAACAGATGGGTCTGGGCAGGTCGTTGATGGAGATAGGGGTGAGAACAGATGGGTCTGGGCAGGTCGTTGATGGAGATAGGGGTGAAAACAGATGGGTCTGGGTAGGTCGTTGATGGAGATAGGGGTGAGAACAGATGGGTCTGGGCAGGTCGTTGATGGAGATAGGGGTGAGAACAGATGGGTCTGGGCAGGTCGTTGATGGAGATAGGGGTGAGAACAGATGGTCTGGGTAGGTGTGATGATGGAGATAGGGGTGAGAACAGATGGGTCTGGGCAGGTCGTTGATGGAGATAGGGGTGAGAACAGATGGGTCTGGGCAGGTCGTTGATGGAGATAGGGGTGAGAACAGATGGGTCTGGGCAGGTCGTTGATGGAGATAGGTCTGGGCAGGTCGTTGATGGAGATAGGGGTGAGAACAGATGGGTCTGGGCAGGTCGTTGATGGAGATAGGGGTGAGAACAGATGGGTCTGGGTAGGTCGTTGATGGAGATAGGGGTGAGAACAGATGGGTCTGGGCAGGCCGTTGATGGAGATAGGGGTGAGAACAGATGGGTCTGGGTAGGTGTGATGATGGAGATAGGGGTGAGAACAGATGGGTCTGGGCAGGTCGTTGATGGAGATAGGGGTGAGAACAGATGGGTCTGGGTAGGTGTGATGATGGAGATAGGGGTGAGAACAGATGGGTCTGGGTAGGTCGTTGATGGAGATAGGGGTGAGAACAGATGGGTCTGGGCAGGTCGTTGATGGAGATAGGGGTGAGAACAGATGGGTCTGGGCAGGTCGTTGATGGAGATAGGGGTGAGAACAGATGGGTCTGGGCAGGTCGTTGATGGAGATAGGGGTGAGAACAGATGGGTCTGGGCAGGTCATTGATGGAGATAGGGGTGAGAACAGATGGGTCTGGGTAGGTCGTTGATGGAGATAGGAGTGAGAACAGATGGGTCTGGGCAGGTCGTTGATGGAGATAGGGGTGAGAACAGATGGGTCTGGATAGGTGTCGTTGATGGAGATAGGGGTGAGAACAGATGGGTCTGGGCAGGTCGTTGATGGAGATAGGGGTGAGAACAGATGGGTCTGGGTAGGTGTCGTTGATGGAGATAGGGGTGAGAACAGATGGGTCTGGGCAGGTCGTTGATGGAGATAGGGGTGAGAACAGATGGGTCTGGGCAGGTCGTTGATGGAGATAGGGGTGAGAACAGATGGGTCTGGGCAGGTCGTTGATGGAGATAGGGGTGAGAACAGATGGGTCTGGATAGGTGTCGTTGATGGAGATAGGGGTGAGAACAGATGGGTCTGGGTAGGTCGTTGATGGAGATAGGGGTGAGAACAGATGGGTCTGGGTAGGTCGTTGATGGAGATAGGGGTGAGAACAGATGGGTCTGGGTAGGTCGTTGATGGAGATAGGGGTGAGAACAGATGGGTCTGGGTAGGTCGTTGATGGAGATAGGGGTGAGAACAGATGGGTCTGGGTAGGTCGTTGATGGAGATAGGGGTGAGAACAGATGGGTCTGGGTAGGTCGTTGATGGAGATAGGGGTGAGAACAGATGGGTCTGGATAGGTGTCGTTGATGGAGATAGGGGTGAGAACAGATGGGTCTGGGTAGGTCGTTGATGGAGATAGGGGTGAGAACAGATGGGTCTGGGCAGGTCGTTGATGGAGATAGGGGTGAGAACATATGGGTCTGGGCAGGTCGTTGATGGAGATAGGGGTGAGAACAGATGGGTCTGGGCAGGCCGTTGATGGAGATAGGGGTGAGAACAGATGGGTCTGGGTAGGTCGTTGATGGAGATAGGGGTGAGAACAGATGGGTCTGGGCAGGTCGTTGATGGAGATAGGGGTGAGAACAGATGGGTCTGGGCAGGCCGTTGATGGAGATAGGGGTGAGAACAGATGGGTCTGGATAGGTGTCGTTGACGGAGATAGGGGTGAGAACAGATGGGTCTGGATAGGTGTCGTTGATGGAGATAGGGGTGAGAACAGATGGGTCTGGGCAGGTCGTTGATGGAGATAGGGGTGAGAACAGATGGGTCTGGATAGGTGTCGTTGATGGAGATAGGGGTGAGAACAGATGGGTCTGGGCAGGTCGTTGATGGAGATAGGGGTGAGAACAGATGGGTCTGGGTAGGTGTGATGATGGAGATAGGGGTGAGAACAGATGGGTCTGGGCAGGTCGTTGATGGAGATAGGGGTGAGAACAGATGGGTCTGGGCAGGTGTGATGATGGAGATAGGGGTGAGAACAGATGGGTCTGGGCAGGTCGTTGATGGAGATAGGGGTGAAAACAGATGGGTCTGGATAGGTGTGATGATGGAGATAGGGGTGAGAACAGATGGGTCTGGGTAGGTCGTTGATGGAGATAGGGGTGAGAACAGATGGGTCTGGGTAGGTGCCGTTGATGGAGATAGGGGTGAGAACAGATGGGTCTGGGTAGGTGTCGTTGATGGAGATAGGGGTGAGAACAGATGGGTCTGGGCAGGTCGTTGATGGAGATAGGGGTGAGAACAGATGGGTCTGGGTAGGTCGTTGATGGAGATAGGGGTGGGAACAGATGGGTCTGGGCAGGCCGTTGATGGAGATAGGGGTGAGAACAGATGGGTCTGGGCAGGTCGTTGATGGAGATAGGGGTGAGAACAGATGGGTCTGGGTAGGTGTGATGATGGAGATAGGGGTGAGAACAGATGGGTCTGGGCAGGTCGTTGATGGAGATAGGGGTGAGAACAGATGGGTCTGGGTAGGTCGTTGATGGAGATAGGGGTGAGAACAGATGGGTCTGGGTAGGTCGTTGATGGAGATAGGGGTGAGAACAGATGGGTCTGGGTAGGTCGTTGATGGAGATAGGGGTGAGAACAGATGGGTCTGGGCAGGTCGTTGATGGAGATAGGGGTGAGAACAGCTGGGTCTGGGCAGGCCGTTGATGGAGATAGGGGTGAGAACAGATAGGTCTGGGTAGGTCGTTGATGGAGATAGGGGTGAGAACAGATGGGTCTGGGCAGGTCGTTGATGGAGATAGGGGTGAGAACAGATGGGTCTGGGCAGGTCGTTGATGGAGATAGGGGTGAGAACAGATGGGTCTGGGTAGGTGTTGTTGATGGAGATAGGGGTGAGAACAGATGGGTCTGGGTAGGTCGTTGATGGAGATAGGGGTGAGAACAGATGGGTCTGGGCAGGCCGTTGATGGAGATAGGGGTGAGAACAGATGGGTCTGGGTAGGTGTCGTTGATGGAGATAGGGGTGAGAACAGATGGGTCTGGGCAGGCCGTTGATGGAGATAGGGGTGAGAACAGATGGGTCTGGATAGGTGTCGTTGATAGAGATAGGGGTGAGAACAGATGGGTCTGGGTAGGTCGTTGATGGAGATAGGGGTGAGAACAGATGGGTCTGGGTAGGTCGTTGATGGAGATAGGGGTGAGAACAGATGGGTCTGGGTAGGTCGTTGATGGAGATAGGGGTGAGAACAGATGGGTCTGGGTAGGTCGTTGATGGAGATAGGGGTGAGAACAGATGGGTCTGGATAGGTGTCGTTGATGGAGATAGGGGTGAGAACAGATGGGTCTGGGCAGGCCGTTGATGGAGATAGGGGTGAGAACAGATGGGTCTGGATAGGTGTCGTTGATAGAGATAGGGGTGAGAACAGATGGGTCTGGGCAGGCCGTTGATGGAGATAGGGGTGAGAACAGATGGGTCTGGGTAGGTCGTTGATGGAGATAGGGGTGAGAACAGATGGGTCTGGATAGTTGTCGTTGATGGAGATAGGGGTGAGAACAGATGGGTCTGGGCAGGCCGTTGATGGAGATAGGGGTGAGAACAGATGGGTCTGGGCAGGCCGTTGATGGAGATAGGGGTGAGAACAGATGGCTCTGGATAGGTGTCGTTGATGGAGATAGGGGTGAGAACAGATGGGTCTGGGCAGGCCGTTGATGGAGATAGGGGTGAGAACAGATGGGTCTGGGTAGGTCGTTGATGGAGATAGGGGTGAGAACAGATGGGTCTGGATAGGTGTCGTTGATGGAGATAGGGGTGAGAACAGATGGGTCTGGGCAGGCCGTTGATGGAGATAGGGGTGAGAACAGATGGGTCTGGATAGGTGTCGTTGATGGAGATAGGGGTGAGAACAGATGGGTCTGGGCAGGCCGTTGATGGAGATAGGGGTGAGAACAGATGGGTCTGGGTAGGTCGTTGATGGAGATAGGGGTGAGAACAGATGGGTCTGGGTAGGTGTCGTTGATGGAGATAGGGGTGAGAACAGATGGGTCTGGGCAGGTCGTTGATGGAGATAGGGGTGAGAACAGATGGGTCTGGGCAGGTCGTTGATGGAGATAGGGGTGAGAACAGATGGGTCTGGGTAGGTCGTTGATGGAGATAGGGGTGAGAACAGATGGGTCTGGGCAGGTGTCGTTGATGGAGATAGGGGTGAGAACAGATGGGTCTGGGTAGGTCATTGATGGAGATAGGGGTGAGAACAGATGGGTCTGGATAGGTCGTTGATGGAGATAGGGGTGAGAACAGATGGGTCTGGGCAGGTCGTTGATGGAGATAGGGGTGAGAACAGATGGGTCTGGGCAGGTCGTTGATGGAGATAGGGGTGAGAACAGATGGGTCTGGGTAGGTCGTTGATGGAGATAGGGGTGAGAACAGATGGGTCTGGGTAGGTCGTTGATGGAGATAGGGGTGAGAACAGATGGGTCTGGGTAGGTCGTTGATGGAGATAGGGGTGAGAACAGATGGGTCTGGGCAGGTCGTTGATGGAGATAGGGGTGAGAACAGATGGGTCTGGGCAGGTGTGATGATGGAGATAGGGGTGAGAACAGATGGGTCTGGGTAGGTCGTTGATGGAGATAGGGGTGAGAACAGATGGGTCTGGGTAGGTGCCGTTGATGGAGATAGGGGTGAGAACAGATGGGTCTGGGTAGGTGTCGTTGATGGAGATAGGGGTGAGAACAGATGGGTCTGGGTAGGTCGTTGATGGAGATAGGGGTGAGAACAGATGGGTCTGGGCAGGTCGTTGATGGAGATAGGGGTGAGAACAGCCGGGTCTGGGCAGGTCGTTGATGGAGATAGAGGTGAGAACAGATGGGTCTGGGCAGGTCGTTGATGGAGATAGGGGTGAGAACAGATGGGTCTGGGTAGGTCGTTGATGGAGATAGGGGTGAGAACAGATGGGTCTGGGCAGGTCGTTGATGGAGATAGGGGTGAGAACAGATGGGTCTGGGTAGGTGCCGTTGATGGAGATAGGGGTGAGAACAGATGGGTCTGGGTAGGTGTCGTTGATGGAGATAGGGGTGAGAACAGATGGGTCTGGGTAGGTCGTTGATGGAGATAGGGGTGAGAACAGATGGGTCTGGGCAGGTCGTTGATGGAGATAGGGGTGAGAACAGATGGGTCTGGGCAGGTCGTTGATGGAGATAGGGGTGAGAACAGCCGGGTCTGGGCAGTTCGTTGATGGAGATAGAGGTGAGAACAGATGGGTCTGGGCAGGTCGTTGATGGAGATAGGGGTGAGAACAGATGGGTCTGGGTAGGTCGTTGATGGAGATAGGGGTGAGAACAGATGGGTCTGGGCAGGTCGTTGATGGAGATAGGGGTGAGAACAGATGGGTCTGGGTAGGTGCCGTTGATGGAGATAGGGGTGAGAACAGATGGGTCTGGGTAGGTGTCGTTGATGGAGATAGGGGTGAGAACAGATGGGTCTGGGTAGGTCGTTGATGGAGATAGGGGTGAGAACAGATGGGTCTGGGCAGGTCGTTGATGGAGATAGGGGTGAGAACAGCCGGGTCTGGGCAGGTCGTTGATGGAGATAGAGGTGAGAACAGATGGGTCTGGGCAGGTCGTTGATGGAGATAGGGGTGAGAACAGATGGGTCTGGGTAGGTCGTTGATGGAGATAGGGGTGAGAACAGATGGGTCTGGGCAGGTCGTTGATGGAGATAGGGGTGAGAACAGATGGGTCTGGGTAGGTCGTTGATGGAGATAGGGGTGAAAACAGATGGGTCTGGGTAGGTGTCGTTGATGGAGATAGGGGTGAGAACAGATGGGTCTGGGTAGGTCGTTGATGGAGATAGGGGTGAGAACAGATGGGTCTGGGTAGGTGTCGTTGATGGAGATAGGGGTGAGAACAGATGGGTCTGGGCAGGTCGTTGATGGAGATAGGGGTGAGAACAGATGGGTCTGGGTAGGTCGTTGATGTTAGTCTGAATGTTGTCTTTTGTATGTGTATGTTTGTACTGTTTGAGAAGAAAAAAATCTTACACAAAATCTATTATGAATATTAGTTTACTTGTCAAAGTAAAGTCTACTGCAACTGTGTGTAAGCCTATACTATTGGCGGATTGGTTTGCAAGGAGGGATTTTCAAACGGCACAATTTATTTTGCCTACACTTTGGTTAAGTAAAGCAGAAACGTATCAGGTTTGTTTAAACTTATTTTATTAGTGGCAAAGGTTTGTTCTCTGTCTCATTATTACTATACTAGGTTTTTATTCACAAATAACTTTCTGAGATGGAACTCCGCTAGGCCTATAGATTCATTCAATGGTTGATCATGAAAGAGTAGGCTATGCTACTAAGCTATGCCTAGGCCAAAAAGTCACATTGAAATCAAATGGAGACTGGGGAGAAAAAGGGAAATTCTGATTTTAAAACTAAGCCAGACAACAGAGTGTCCGGTGCAAAAGGCCCAAGATTATTCCACATTGGTGATGAGAGGGGAAAAAAAACATTAGGCACTTTCTGACATTTTGCTCTGCTTTGGTGCCCTCTGCTCTATCTACAATCTGTGAGAACAGCTGGGTCTGGGCAGGCTCTATCTACAATCTGTATTGTTCTCTCGCATTATGTGAATAGTCCAACTACCACATTTACTGTAGGTAGTGCATTCAGAAAGTATTTAGACCACTTGACTTTTTCCACATTTTGTTACATTACAGCCTTATTGTAAAATTGATTAAATTGTTTTTTTCCCTATTTCTACACACAATACCCCATAATGACAAAGCAAAAACAGGTTTGTAGAAATGTTTGCAAATGTATTTTTAAAACCGCTGGAAATATTACATTTACATAAGTATTCAGGCCCTTTACTCAGTACTATGTTGAAGCACCTTTGGCAGCGATTACAGCCTCGAGTATTCTTGGGTATGACGCTACAAGTTTGGCACACCTGAATTTGGGAAGTTTCTCCCATTCTTCTCTGCAGATCCTCTCAAGCTCTGTCAGGTTGGATGGAGAGCATCACTGCACAGCTATTTTCAGGTCTCTCCAGAGAAGTTAGATCGGGTTCAAGTCCGGGCTCTGGCTGGGCCACTCAAGGACATTCAGAGACTTGTCCCGAAGCCACTCCTGCGTTGTCTTGGCTGTGTGCTTAGTGTCGTTGTCCTGTTGGCAGGTGAACCTTCACCCCAGTCTGAGGTCCTGATCACCGTGGAGCAGGTTTTCATCAAGGATCTCTCTGTACTTCATCTTTGCCTCGATCCTGACTAGTCTCCCAGTCCCTGCCGCTGAAAAACATCCCCACAGCATGATGCTGCCAACACCATGTTTCACCGTAGGGATGGTTCCAGGTTTCCTCCAGATGTGACGCTTGGCATTCAGGCCAAAGAGTTCAATCTTGGTTTCATTAGACCAGAGAATCTTGTTTCTCAGTCAGAGTCCTTTAGGTGCCTTTTGGCAAACTCCAAGCGGGTTGTCATGTGCCTTTTACTGAGGAGTGGCTTCCGTCTGGCCACTCTACCATAAAGGCCTGATTGTCCTTCTGGAAGCTTCTCCCATCTCCACAGAGACCATCGGGTTCTTGGTCAACTCCCTGATAAAGGCCATTCTCCCCCGATTGCTCACTGTGTTCTAGGGGACCTTCAAAGCTGCAAACATTTTTTGGTACCCTTCCCCAGATCTGTGCCTCGACACAATCCTTTCTCGAACCTCTAAGGACAATTCCTTCGACATCATGGCTTGGTTTTTGCTCTGACAAGCATTTTCAACTGTGTGACCTTATATAGACAGGTGTGTGCCTTTCCAAATCATGACCAATCAATTAAATTTAACACAGGTGGACTCCAATCAAGTTGTAGAAACATCTCAAGGATGATCAATGGAAATACGATGCACCTGAGCTCAATTTCGAGTCTCATTGCAAAGGGTCTGAACAGTTATGAAATACATTTGCTTGTAGCGTCATACCCAAGAAGAATCTATGCTGTTATCACTGCCAAAGGTGCTTCAACAAAGTACTGAGTAAAGGATCTGAATACTTATATAAATGTTTTTAAAAAATCTAAAAACCTGTTTTCGCTTTGTCATTATAGGGTATTGTGTGTAGATTGATGAATAAGGCTGTAACGTAACAAAATGTGAAAAAAGTCAAGGGGTCTGAATACTTTCAGAATGCACTGTAAGTCTAGTTATCACATGTATTGAACATTTTTGCTGTGGCAAACAGGGAATAGGCCATTTGGCATGTCGCCCTATTGTGTGCTGCCAGACGCCAGCAGTGCAAATATGCTAAACCATCATTTGTGATATCACGATGTCATCACCATCAACGATGGCTGATAGACAAAGCAATCGCTAAAGTGTACTTACTGATGTCAAAGGCATAGAGGACGTTGCATGCCCCCTCCGTGTCGTTACGACCCCCCCAGATGTAGATGGTATCTTCCAGCAGTACGGCTGTGTGACCGTAGCGCATATAGGGAACATCCCTGGCATGCTCCCTACCGCATGTCCTCACTGGGGGCAACTTCATCCACCGAAGAGAAACTAGACAGGAGACAGAGACACTAGAATTACTACAGAGACACTATTATTACTACAGAGACACTAGTATTACTACAGAGACACTAGTATTACTACAGAGGACAGAGAGTCACTAGTATTACTACAGAGACACTAGTATTACTACAGAGGACAGAGAGACACTAGTATTACTACAGAGACACTAGTATTACTACAGAGGACAGAGAGACACTAGTATTACTACAGAGACACTAGTATTACTACATAGACACTAGTATTACTACATAGACACTAGTATTACTACAGAGGACAGAGAGACACTAGTATTACTACAGAGAGACACTAGTATTACTACAGAGAGACACTAGTATTACTACAGAGATACTAGTATTACTACAGAGATACTAGTATTACTACAGAGATACTAGTATTACTACAGAGACACTAGTATTACTACAGAGAGACACTAGTATTACTACAGAGAGACACTAGTATTACTACAAAGAGACACAATTATTACTACAGAGGACAGAGAGACACTAGTATTACTACAGAGACACTAGTATTACTACAGAGGACAGAGAGACACTAGTATTACTACAGAGACACTAGTATTACTACAGAGACACTAGTATTACTACAGAGACACTAGTATTACTACAAAGAGACAAAAGTATTACTACAGAGGACAGAGGGACACTAGTATTACTACAGAGAGACTAGTATTACTACAGAGAGACACTAGTATTACTACAGAGAGACACTAGTATTACTACAGAGAGACACTAGTATTACTACAGAGACACTATTATTACTACAGAGAGACACTAGTATTACTACAGAGAGACACTAGTATTACTACAGAGGACAGAGAGACACTAGTATTACTACAGAGACACTAGTATTACTACATAGGACAGAGAGACAATAGTATTACTACAGAGACACTAGTATTACTACAGAGACACTAGTATTACTACAAAGAGACAAAAGTATTACTACAAAGAGACAAAAGTATTACTACAGAGGACAGAGGGACACTAGTATTACTACAGAGACACTATTATTACTACAGAGGACAGAGAGACACTAGTATTACTACAGAGAGACACTAGTATTACTACAGAGAGACACTAGTATTATTACAGAGAGACACTAGTATTACTACAGAGAGACACTAGTATTACTACAGAGGACAGAGAGACACTAGTATTACTACAGAGAGACACTAGTATTACTACAGAGAGACACTAGTATTACTACAGAGACACACTATTATTACTACAGAGACACTAGTATTACTACAGAGACACTATTATTACTACAGAGACACTAGTATTACTACAGAGATACACTAGTATTACTACAGAGACACTAGTATTACTACAGAGACACTAGTATTACTACAAAGAGACAAAATTATTACTACAGAGGACAGAGAGACACTAGTATTACTACAGAGACACTAGTATTACTACAGAGAGACACTAGAATTACTACAGAGACACTATTATTACTACAGAGACACTAGTATTACTACAGAGACACTAGTATTACTACAGAGGACAGAGAGACACTAGTATTACTACAGAGACACTAGTATTACTACAGAGGACAGAGAGACACTAGTATTACTACAGAGACACTAGTATTACTACAGACAGAGAGACACTAGTATTACTACAGAGACACTAGTATTACTACAGAGACACTAGTATTACTACATAGACACTAGTATTACTACAGAGGACAGAGAGACACTAGTATTACTACAGAGACACTAGTATTACTACAGAGGACAGAGAGACACTAGTATTACTACAGAGAGACACTAGTATTACTACAGAGACACTAGTATTACTACAGAGATACTAGTATTACTACAGAGAGACACTAGTATTACTACAAAGAGACACAATTATTACTACAGAGGACAGAGAGACACTAGTATTACTACAGAGACACTAGTATTACTACAGAGGACAGAGAGACACTAGTATTACTACAGAGACACTAGTATTACTACAGAGACACTAGTATTACTACAGAGACACTAGTATTACTACAAAGAGACAAAAGTATTACTACAGAGGACAGAGGGACACTAGTATTACTACAGAGACACTAGTATTACTACAGAGAGACACTAGTATTACTACAGAGAGACACTAGTATTACTACAGAGAGACACTAGTATTACTACAGAGACACTAGTATTACTACAGAGAGACACTAGTATTACTACAGAGAGACACTAGTATTACTACAGAGGACAGAGAGACACTAGTATTACTACAGAGACACTAGTATTACTACATAGGACAGAGAGACAATAGTATTACTACAGAGACACTAGTATTACTACAGAGACACTAGTATTACTACAAAGAGACAAAAGTATTACTACAAATAGACAAAAGTATTACTACAGAGGACAGAGGGACACTAGTATTACTACAGAGACACTATTATTACTACAGAGGACAGAGAGACACTAGTATTACTACAGAGAGACACTAGTATTACTACAGAGAGACACTAGTATTACTACAGAGGACAGAGAGACACTAGTATTACTACAGAGACACACTAGTATTACTACAGAGAGACACTAGTATTACTACAGAGACACACTCTTATTACTACAGAGACACTAGTATTACTACAGAGACACTATTATTACTACAGAGACACTAGTATTACTACAGAGATACACTAGTATTACTACAGAGAAACTAGTATTACTACAGAGACACTAGTATTACTACAAAGAGACAAAATTATTACTACAGAGGACAGAGAGACACTAGTATTACTACAGAGACACTAGTATTACTACAGAGGACAGAGAGACACTAGTATTACTACAGAGAGACACTAGTATTACTACAGAGATACTAGTATTACTACAGAGAGACACTAGTATTATTACAGAGGACAGAGAGACACTCTTATTACTACAGAGACACTAGTATTACTACAGAGACACTATTATTACTACAGAGACACTAGTAATACTACAGAGACACTAGTATTACTACAGAGACACTAGTATTACTACAGAGACACTAGTATTATTACAGAGACACTAGTATTATTACAGAGACACTAGTATTATTACAGAGAGACACTAGTATTACTACAGAGAGACACTAGTATTACTACAGAGGACAGAGAGACACTAGTATTACTACAGAGACACTAGTATTACTACATAGGACAGAGAGACAATAGTATTACTACAGAGACACTAGTATTACTACAGAGACACTAGTATTACTACAAAGAGACAAAAGTATTACTACAAAGAGACAAAAGTATTACTACAGAGGACAGAGGGACACTAGTATTACTACAGAGACACTATTATTACTACAGAGGACAGAGAGACACTAGTATTACTACAGAGAGACACTAGTATTACTACAGAGAGACACTAGTATTATTACAGAGAGACACTAGTATTACTACAGAGAGACACTAGTATTACTACAGAGGACAGAGAGACACTAGTATTACTACAGAGACACACTAGTATTACTACAGAGAGACACTAGTATTACTACAGAGACACACTATTATTACTACAGAGACACTAGTATTACTACAGAGACACTATTATTACTACAGAGACACTAGTATTACTACAGAGATACACTAGTATTACTACAGAGACACTAGTATTACTACAGAGACACTAGTATTACTACAAAGAGACAAAATTATTACTACAGAGGACAGAGAGACACTAGTATTACTACAGAGACACTAGTATTACTACAGAGGACAGAGAGACACTAGTATTACTACAGAGAGACACTAGTATTACTACAGAGATACTAGTATTACTACAGAGAGACACTAGTATTATTACAGAGGACAGAGAGACACTCTTATTACTACAGAGACACTAGTATTACTACAGAGACACTATTATTACTACAGAGACACTAGTATTACTACAGAGACACTAGTATTACTACAGAGACACTAGTATTACTACAGAGACACTAGTATTATTACAGAGACACTAGTATTATTACAGAGAGACACTAGTATTACTACAGAGAGACACTAGTATTACTACAGAGGACAGAGAGACACTAGTATTACTACAGAGACACACTAGTATTACTACAGAGATACACTAGTATTACTACAGAGAGACACTAGTATTACTACAGAGAGACACTAGTATTACTACAGAGACACACTATTATTACTACAGAGACACTAGTATTACTACAGAGACACTAGTATTACTACAGAGATACACTAGTATTACTACAGAGACACTAGTATTACTACAGAGACACTAGTATTACTACAAAGAGACAAAATTATTACTACAGAGGACAGAGAGACACCAGTATTACTACAGAGACACTAGTATTACTACAGAGATACTAGTATTACTACAGAGAGACACTAGTATTATTACAGAGGACAGAGAGACACTATTATTACTACAGAGACACTAGTATTACTACAGAGACACTATTATTACTACAGAGACACTAGTATTACTACAGAGATACACTAGTATTTCTACAGAGACACTAGTATTACTACAGAGACACTAGTATTACTACAAAGAGACAAAATTAATACTACAGAGGACAGAGACACTAGTATTACTACAAAGGACAGAGAGACACTAGTATTACTACAGAGAGACACTAGTATTACTACAGAGATACTAGTATTACTACAGAGAGACACTAGTATTATTACAGAGGACAGAGAGACACTAGTATTACTACAGAGACACTAGTATTACTACAGAGACACTATTATTACTACAGAGAGACACTAGTATTACTACAGAGAGACACTAGTATTACTACAGAGAGACACTAGTATTACTACAGAGACACACTAGTATTACTACAGAGAGACACTGGTATTACTACAGAGGACAGAGAGAAACTAGTATTACTACAGAGACAATAGTATTACTACAGAGAGACACTAGTATTACTACAGAGAGACACTAGAATTACTACAGAGGACAGAGAGACACTAGTATTACTACAGAGACACTGGTATTACTACAGAGGACATAGAGACACTAGTATTACTACAGAGATACACTAGTATTACTACAGAGACACTAGTATTACTACAGAGAGACACTAATATTACTACAGAGAGACACTAGTATTACTACAGAGAGACAATAGTATTACTACAGAGAGACAATAGTATTACTACAGAGACACTAGTATTACTACAGAGAGACACTATTATTACTACAGAGGACAGAGAGACACTAGTATTACTACAGAGAGACAATAGTATTACTACAGAGAGACACTAGTATTACTACAGAGGACAGAGATACACTAGTATTACTACAGAGAAACACTAGTATTCCTACAGAGGACAGAAATACACAAGTATTACTACAGAGAGACACTAGTATTACTACAGAGGACAGAGAGACACTAGTATTACTACAGAGAGACTAGTATTACTACAGAGACACTAGTATTACTACAGAGGACTGAGAGACACTAGTATTACTACAGAGACAATAGTATTACTACAGAGGACAGAGAGACACTATATTACTACAGAGAGACACTAGTATTACTACAGAGACACTAGTATTACTACAGAGAGACACTAGTATTATTACAGAGGACAGAGAGACACTAGTATTACTACAGAGACACTAGTATTACTACAGAGAGACACTAGTATTACTACAGAGAGACACTAGAATTACTACAGAGGACAGAGAGACACTAGTATTACCACAGAGGACATAGAGACACTAGTATTACTACAGAGAGACACTAGTATTACTACAGAGACACTAGTATTACTACAGAGACACTAGTATTACTACAGAGATACACTAGTATTACTACAGAGAGACACTAGTATTACTACATAGAGACACTAGTATTACTACAGAGGACAGAGAGACACTAGTATTACTACAGAGAGACACTAGTATTACTACAGAGAGACACAATAATTACTACAGAGAGACACTAGTATTAATACAGAGAGACACTAGTATTAGTACAGAGAGACACTAGTATTACTACAGAGAGACAATAATATTACTACAGAGAGACACTAGTATTACTACAGAGGACAGAAATACACAAGTATTACTACAGAGAGACACTAGTATTACTACAGAGGACAGATATACACTAGTATTACTACAGAGAGACTAGTACTACTGAGACACTAGTATTACTACAGAGAGACACTAGTATTACTACAGAGAGACACTAGTATTACTACAGAGACACTAGTATTACTACAGAAACACTAAAATTACTACAGAGAGACACTAGTATTACTACAGAAAAACTACAATTACTACAGAGAGACACTAGTATTACTACAGAGAGACACTAGTATTACTACAGAGAGACACTAGTATTACTACAGAGACACTAGTATTACTACAGAGACACTAGTATTACTACAGAGACACTAGTATTACTACAGAGACACTAGTATTACTACAGAGAGACACTAGTATTACTACAGAGAGACACTAGTATTACTACAGAGAGACACTAGTATTACTACAGAGAGACACTAGTATTACTACAGGAGGACAATATTATTACTACAGAAACACTAAAATTACTACAGAGAGACACTAGTATTACTACAGAGAGACACTAGTATTACTACAGAGAGACACTAGTATTACTACAGAGACATAAGTATTACTACAGAGACACTAGTATTACTACAGAGACACAAGTATTACTACAGAGACACAAGTATTACTACAGAGAGCTCTAGTATTACTACAGAGACACTAGTATTACTACAGAGACACTAGTATTACTACAGAGAGACACTAGTATTACTACAGAGACACTAGTATTACTAGAGAGATACTATTATTACTATAGAGGACAGAGACACTAGTATTACTACAGAGAGACACTAGTATTACTACAAAGACACTAGTATTACTACAGAGAGACTAGGATTACTACAGAGGACAGAGAGACACTAGTATTACTACAGAGACACTAGTATTACTACAGAGAGACACTAGTATTACTACAGATACATAAGTATTACTACAGAGACACTAGTATTACTACAGATACACAAGTATTACTACAGAGAGCACTAGTATTACTACAGAGAGACACTAGTATTACTACAGAGAGACACTAGTATTACTACAGAGAGCACTAGTATACTACAGAGAGGACACAATTATTACTACAGACCAGAGACCACTAGTATTCACTTACAGAGAGACATAGTATTACTACAGAGAGACACTAGTATTACTACAGAGAGACACTAGTATTACTACAGAGAGACTAGTATTACTACAGAGGACAGAAATACACAAGTATTACTACAGAGAGACACTAGTATTACTACAGAGGACAGAGAGACACTAGTATTACTACAGAGAGACTAGTACTACTGAGACACTAGTATTACTACAGAGAGACACTAGTATTACTACAGGAAAAACTACAATTACTACAGAGAGACACTAGTATTACTACAGAGAGACACTAGTATTACTACAGAGATACACTAGTATTACTACAGAGACACTAGTATTACTACAGAGACACTAGTATTACTACAGAAACACTACAATTACTACAGAGAGACACTAGTATTACTACAGAGAGACACTAGTATTACTACAGAGAGACACTAGTATTACTACAGAGAGACACTAGTATTACTACAGAGAGACACTAGTATTACTACAGAAACACTAAAATTACTACAGAGAGACACTAGTATTACTACAGAGAGACACTAGTATTACTACAGAGAGACACTAGTATTACTACAGAGACACTAGTATTACTACAGAGACACTAGTATTACTACAGAGAGACACTAGTATTACTACAGAGAGACACTAGTATTACTACAGAGAGACACTAGTATTACTACAGAGACACTAGTATTACTACAGAGAGACACTAGTATTACTACAGAGGACAGAGAGACACTAGTATTACTACAGAGACACTAGTATTACTACAGAGAGACACTAGTATTACTACAGAGAGACACTAGTATTACTACAGAGAGACACTAGTATTACTACAGAGACACTAGTATTACTACAGAGGACAGAGACACTAGTATTACTACAGAGACACTAGTATTACTACAGAGACACTAGTATTACTACAGAGACACTAGTATTACTACAGAGAGACACTAGTATTACTACAGAGAGACACTAGTATTACTACAGAGAGACACTAGTATTACTACAGAGACACTAGTATTACTACAGAGAGACACTAGTATTACTACAGAGGACATAGAGACACTAGTATTACTACAGAGAGACACTAGTATTACTACAGAGAGACACTAGTATTACTACAGAGGACAGACACTTAGTATTAGACTACAGAGAGACTAGTATTACTACAGAGACAGAGAGACACTAGTATTACTAAAAGACACTAGTATTACTACAGAGAGGACAATAGTATTACTACAGAGAGACTAGGATTACTACAGAGGACAGAGAGACACTAGTATTACTACAGAGACACTAGTATTACTACAGAGACACTAGTATTACTACAGAGAGAGACACTAGTATTACTACAGACACTGGATTATTCAGAGAGACAATATATTACTACAGAGACACTAGTATTACTACAGGGACACTAGTATTACTACAGAGAGACACTAGTATTACTACAGAGATACACACTATTATTACTACAGAGAGACACTAGTATTACTACAGAGAGAACTAGTATTACTACAGTAGTGGACACTAGTAATACTACAGAGTAGACACTAGTATTACTACAGAGAGACACTAGTATTACTACAGAGAGACACTAGTATTACTACAGAGAAACTAGTATTACTACAGATAGACACTAGTATTACTACAGAGACACTAGTATTACTACAGAGGACAGAAATACACTAGTATTCCTACAGAGAGACACTAGATTTACTTACATAGACACTAGTATTACTACAGAGAGACACTAGTATTACTACAGAGAGACACTAGTATTACTACAGAGAGACACTAGTATTACTACAGAGAGACACTAGTATTACTACAGAGACACTAGTATTAATACAGAGACACTAGTATTACTAAACAGAGTGAGACACTAGTATTACTACAGAGTGACACTAGTATTACTACAGAGAGGGACACTAGTATTACTACAAAAGAGACACTAGTATTAATACAGAGGGAGTGACAATCGGTAGTATTACTACAGAGAGAGAGGACACTAGTATTACTACAGAGGACAGAAAATACACTGTATTCCTACAGAGAGACACTAGATTTGACTACATAGAGACACTAGTATTACTAAAGAGGACAGAGAGACACTAGTATTACTACAGAGAGACACTAGTATTACTACAGAGAGACACTAGTATTACTACAGAGAGACACTAGTATTACTACAGAGAGACACTAGTATTACTACAGAGACACTAGTATTACTACAGATACACAAGTATTACTACAGAGAGACTAGTATTACTACAGAGACACTAGTATTACTACAGAGAGACACTAGTATTACTACAGAGACACTAGTATTACTACAGAGAGACTATTATTACTACAGAGGACAGAGACACTAGTATTACTACAGAGAGACACTAGTATTACTACAAAGACACTAGTATTACTACAGAGAGACTATGATTACTACAGAGGACAGAGAGACACTAGTATTACTACAGAGAGACACTAGTATTACTACAGAGACATAAGTATTACTACAGAGACACTAGTATTACTATAGATACACAAGTATTACTACAGAGAGACTAGTATTACTACAGAGACACTAGTATTACTACAGAGAGACACTAGTATTACTACAGAGACACTAGTATTACTACAGAGACACTAGTATTACTACAGAGAGACTAGTATTACTACAGAGGACAGAGACACTAGTATTACTACAGAGAGACACTAGTATTACTACAAAGACACTAGTATTACTACAGAGAGACAATAGTATTACTACAGAGAGACTAGGATTACTACAGAGGACAGAGAGACACTAGTATTACTACAAAGACACTAGTATTACTACAGAGAGACAATAGTATTACTACAGAGAGACTAGGATTACTACAGAGGACAGAGAGACACTAGTATTACTACAGAGACACTAGTATTACTACAGAGACACTAGTATTACTACAGAGAGACACTAGTATTACTACAGAGGACAGAGAGACACTATTATTACTACAGAGACACTAGTATTACTACAGGGACACTAGTATTACTACAGAGAGACACTAGTATTACTACAGAGATACACTATTATTACTACAGAGAGACACTAGTATTACTACAGAGAAACTAGTATTACTACAGAGACACTAGTATTACTACAGAGACACTAGTATTACTACAGAGAGACACTAGTATTACTACAGAGAGACACTAGTATTACTACAGAGAGACACTAGTATTACTACAGAGAAACTAGTATTACTACAGAGACACTAGTATTACTACAGAGACACTAGTATTACTACAGAGGACAGAAATACACTAGTATTCCTACAGAGAGACACTAGATTTACTACATAGACACTAGTATTACTACAGAGAGACACTAGTATTACTACAGAGAGACACTAGTATTACTACAGAGAGACACTAGTATTACTACAGAGAGACACTAGTATTACTACAGAGACACTAGTATTAATACAGAGACACTAGTATTACTACAGAGAGACACTAGTATTACTACAGAGAGACACTAGTATTACTACAGAGAGACACTAGTATTACTACAGAGACACTAGTATTAATACAGAGAGACACTAGTATTACTACAGAGAGACACTAGTATTACTACAGAGGACAGAAATACACTAGTATTCCTACAGAGAGACACTAGATTTACTACATAGACACTAGTATTACTACAGAGAGACACTAGTATTACTACAGAGAGACACTAGTATTACTACAGAGAGACACTAGTATTACTACAGAGAGACACTAGTATTACTACAGAGACACTAGTATTAATACAGAGACACTAGTATTACTACAGAGAGACACTAGTATTACTACAGAGAGACACTAGTATTACTACAGAGAGACACTAGTATTACTACAGAGACACTAGTATTAATACAGAGAGACACTAGTATTACTACAGAGAGACACTAGTATTACTACAGAGAGACACTAGTATTACTACAGAGAGACACTAGTATTACTACAGAGAGACACTAGTATTAATACAGAGAGACACTGGTATTACTACAGAGAGACACTAGTATTACTACAGAGAGACACTAGTATTACTACAGAGAGACACTAGTATTACTACAGAGAGACACTAGTATTACTATTCTTGAACAAGGCCATTCTTGAACACATTACTATGATTTATGTATAACTTTTGTATGACTGAAGCTTTTAGTGATAGGTCTAATGCTTTAATATTTAATAATTTCTGTCCTCCGAATTCATATTCATTATATAAATATGCTCTTTTAATTTTGTCTGGCTTGCCGATCCAAATAAAATTGAATATTTTTTTCTCATATAATTTTTTAAAACTGTTCGCTAGGCGTAGGCAAGACCATAAGCAAATAGATAAACTGGGATAATACTAAAGAGTTAATCAGGGTGATTTTTCCAGAAATTGACAGGTATTTACCTTTCCATGGTAGCAAGATCTTATCTATTTTTGCTAACTTTCTATTAAAATGTATTGAAGTGAGATGGTTTATTTCCTTTGGGATATGTATTCCGAGTATATCCACATCACCATCAGTGGTAATGTAATTGTATTTTTTAGTGATCCAATACGTAATATAGTACATTTGTCATAATTATTTCAGCTTTTATTTATTTCATCACATTCCCAGTGGATCAGAAGTTTACATACACTCAATTTGTATTTGGTAGCATTGCCTTTAAATTGTTTAACTTGGGTCAAACGTTTCGGGAAGCCTTCCACAAGCTTCCCACAATAAATTGGGTGAATTTTGGCCCATTCCTCCTGACAGAGCTGGTGTAACTGAGTCAGGTTTGTAGGCCTCCTTGCTCGCACACGCCTTTTCAGTTCTGCCCACAGATTTTCTATAGGATTGAGGTCAGGGCTTTGTGATGGCCACTCCAATACCTTGACTTTGTTGTCCTTAAGCCATTTTGAACTTTGGAAGTATGCTTGTGGTCATTGTCCATTTGGAAGACCCATTTGCTACCAAGCTTTAACTTCCTGACTGATGTCTTGAGATGTTGCTTCAATATGTCCACATAATTTTCCTTCCTCATGATGCCATCTATTTTGTGGAGTGCACCAGTCCCTCCTACAGCAAAGCAAACCCCCAACAGCATGATGCTGCCACCCCCGTGCTTCACGGTTGGGATGGTGTTCTTCAGCTTGCAAGCCTTCCCCTTTTTCCTCCAAACATAATGATGGTCATTATGGCCAAACAGTTCTATTTTTGATTCGTCAGACCAGAGGACATTTCTCCAAAAAGTACGATCTTTGTCACCATGTGCAGTTGCAAACCGTAGTCTGGCTTTTTAATGGTGGTTTTGGAGCAGTGGCTTCTTCCTTGCTGAGCGGCCTTTCAGGTTATGTTGATATAGGACTCGTTTTACTGTGGATATAGATACTTTTCCTCCAGCATCTTCACAAGGTTCTTTGCTGTTGTTCTGGGATAGATTTGCACTTTTCGCACCAAAGAACGTTCATCTCTAGGAGACAGAACGCATCTCCTTCCTGAGCGGTATGAATGTTGCGTGGTCCCATGGTTTTTATACTTGCGTACTATTGTTTGTACAGATGAATGTGGTACCTTCAGGCATTTGGAAATTGCTCCCAAGGATGAACCAGACTTGTGGAGGTCTACACATTTTTTCCTGAGGTCTTGGCTTATTTCTTTTGATTTTCCCATGATGTCAAGCAAAGAGGCACTGAGTTTGAAGGTAGGCCTTGAAATACATCCACAGGTACACCTCCAATTGACTCAAATAATGTCAATTAGCCTATCAGAAGCTTCTAAAGCCATGACATCATTTTCAGGAATTTTCCAAGCTGTTTAAAGGCACAGTCAACTTAGTGTATGTAAACTTCTGACCCACTGGAATTGTGATACAGTGAATTATAAGTGAAATAATCTGTCTGTAAACAATTGTTGGAAAAATTACTTGTGTCATGCACAAAGTAGATGTCCTAACCGACTTGCCAAAACTATAGTTTGTTAACAAGACATTTGTGGAGTGGTTGAAAAACAAGTTTTAATGACTCCAACCTAAGTGTACAGTGGGGAAAAAAAGTATTTAGTCAGCCACCAATTGTGCAAGTTCTCCCACTTAAAAAGATGAGAGAGGCCTGTAATTTTCATCATAGGTACACGTCAACTATGACAGACAAAATGAGAGAAAAAAAATCCAGAAAATCACATTGTATGATTTTTTATGAATTTATTGGCATATGATGGTGGAAAAGAAGTATTTGGTCAATAACAAAAGTTTCTCAATACTTTGTTATATACCCTTTGTTGGCAATGACACAGGTCAAACGTTTTCTGTAAGTCTTCACAAGGTTTTCACACACTGTTGCTGGTATTTTGGCCCATTCCTCCATGCAGATCTCCTCTAGAGCAGTGATGTTTTGGGGCTGTCGCTGGGCAACACAGACTTTCAACTCCCTCCAAAGATTTTCTATGGGGTTGAGATCTGGAGACTGGCTAGGCCACTCCAGGACCTTGAAATGCTTCTTACGAAGCCACTCCTTCGTTGCCCGGGCGGTGTGTTTGGGATCATTGTCATGCTGAAAGACCCAGCCACGTTTCATCTTCAATGCCCTTGCTGATGGAAGGAGGGTTTCACTCAAAATCTCACGATACATGGCCCCATTCATTCTTTCCTTTACACGGATCAGTCGTCCTGGTCCCTTTGCAGAAAAACAGCCCCAAAGCATGATGCTTCCAACCCCATGCTTCACAGTAGGTATGGTGTTCTTTGGATGCAACTCAGCATTCTTTGTCCTCCAAACATGACGAGTTGAGTTTTTACCAAAAAGTTATATTTTGGTTTCATCTGACCATATGACATTCTCCCAATCCTCTTCTGGATCATCCAAATGCACTTCAGACGGGCCTGGACATGTACTGGTGTCACGATCGTCTACGAGAGAGGAGGACCAAAGCGCAGCGTTGGTAGCGAACATATTGATTTTAATGTAATACACGAGAATACAAAACAAAACACGATCATGAAGTCCTCAGTGACAACGACTGAACATAGAACAAAAACCCACAACCCCAAGGTGAACAATGACAGTTTAAATATGGCTCCCAATCAGAGATAACGAGCCGACAGCTGACACTCGTTACCACTGATTGGGAGTCACTGGACCAAACAATGAAACTACCAAATACAACCCAACTAATCCCCAAACACAAAAATGAACACACCCTGGCTCAATAATACAAAGTCCCGGAGCCAGAGCGTGACAACTGGCTTAAGCAGGGGGACACGTCTCGCACTGCAGGATTTGAGTCCCTGGCGGCGTACTGTGTTACTGATGGTTGGCTTTGTTACTTTGGTCCCAGCTCTTTGCAGGTCATTCACTAGGTCCCCCCGTGTGGTTCTGGGATTTTTGCTCACCGTTCTTGTGATCATTTTGACCCCACGGGGTGAGATCTTGCGTGGAGCCCCAGATCGAGGGAGATTATCAGTGGTCTTGTATGTCTTCCATTTCCTAATAATTGCTCCCACAGTTGATTTCTTCAAACCAAGCTGCTTACCTATTGCAGATTCAGTCTTCCCAGCCTGGTGCAGGTCTACAATTTTGTTTTTGGTGTCCTTTGACAGCTCTTTGGTCTTGGCCATTGTGAAGTTTGGAGTGTGACTGTATGAGGTTGTGGACAGGTGTCTTTTATACTGATAACAAGTTCAAACAGGTGCCATTAATACAGGTAACGAGTGGAGGACAGAGGAGCCTCTTAAAGAAGAAGTTACAGGTCTGTGAGAGCCAGAAATCTTGCTTGTTTGTAGGTGACCAAATACTTATTTTCCACCATAATTTGCAAATAAATTCATAAAAAATCCTACAATGGGATTTTCTGGATTTTTTTCTCTCAATTTGTCTGTCATAGTTGATGTGTACCTATGATGAAAATTACAGGCCTCTCATCTTTTTAAGTGGGAGAACTTGCACAATTGGTGGCTGACTAAATACTTTTTTTCCCCACTGTATGTAAACTTCCGACTTCAACTGTATGTACCTAGGATGCTGTATATAACATTTTAATATATTAAAACAAAGAGATATATTTGTCCAGCTTTTACTGCTATGGTTGCAGATGTGCATAATATATGTCCCTAATCAAAAAGTATTTAATAACTCCAAATACCACTTTATGACTGACTTGTGACCATTTCCCTTGCTAGTGTGATTGTATTGACATTCCCAGCCATAGTTTAGTCATTGAAACTGAAACGGTGCATCCCGAATGGGTTGTGGAAGAAAACAATGTACGCAGCCGTCATACCTTGGGACCACGCAGCCGTCATACCGCTCAGGAAGGAGACGCGTTCGGTCTCCTAGAGATGAACGTACTTTGGTGTGAAAAGTGCAAATCAATCCCAGAACAACAGCAAAGGACCTTGTGAAGATGCTGGAGGAAATAGGTACAAAAGTATCTATATCCACAGTAAAACGAGTCCTATAGCAACATAACCTTGGGTTAACATCCAAGATGGCGTAGTGGTGCGGTCGTTTTATTATCTGTGTCCTTGTGTAAATAGCCAGTTTTTTTGTTTTTTGTCTCTTTTGTATATATTTCTCAATTTTACTTTTCATTCTTTAACTAAATATACTTTCCTGCAACCCACCTCACCCAACGTGGAAAGGATTCTATTATTTCTTTATAACTTATATCAAGAACCTTAAGCTAAAACTAGCCTAGCTGCAACCGAATGGCTACTTGCAATTAGCCACCGTTAGCGTCTTCACCATTGTCTGTGGCACTACCCACCAGCCAGCTCTAGCTCTAGCCTGGACAATTTGTCGGCCAGTCTGCACAGCGTGCTATCGACCCAGAGCATATCGGACTTTCTGCCGGAATCACTGGACCCTAGCGCCGGATCATCGCAACCAGCTAGCTGCAACCAAATGGCTGTTGTCGTTGCCTAATTGCCATTGCCCCTTAGCAAGACCTGTTAGCCTTGAGCTAGCCTTGAGCTAGCCTTGAGCCAGGCCCATCTCCCGGCTACCTACCTCTCTGTCAACCGGACGGGACCTCCTAGTGTTGACACGGAGCCCCGCCGATCCAACACGACTGGTTTGCCGATGAAATCGTCTGATGTGGTTTCAACAGCTTCCCATTACGACGTCGACAACGAAGATCCATCTGCTATCCCCGGCCCGCTAACACATGCAAGCCGGGCCTCTTGCTCACCAGTGCTGTAGCAGCCCCCGAACTACCTCCGAACTCTCCTATTGCTGTTCACCGGACCTTATGATAACCCAGCTATACAGCTGATGCCTGCTGGCCTGTTCCTTAATACGGTACCGCATCCTGTTTATGTTTAGCCTCAGCCCAAACTGTCGCCATTACCAGCTGTTGTCTTAGCTCTTTCGAATAACACCTGTGATTGCTTTGTGCCTCTCTCCCATGTCAATATGCCTTGCTTATTGCTGTTTCGGTTATTTCATATTGTACTATTTCACTGTAGATCCCCCAGCCCAGCTCAACCTGCCTTAGATGGCTCCTTTGTCCCACCCCCCATACACGCAGAGACCGACTCAATCGGTTCCTCCAGTGATGCTCTCTCTTTCATCGTTACCCAACTTTTAGGTTTATCTCCACTGTACTCATATCCTTCCATATCCTTGTCTGTACGCCAACCCTGATGTTCTAGCAGTGTCTGAATTCTGGCTCAGGAAGACCACCAAAAATTCTGAAATGTCCATCCCCAACTATAACATTTTCCGTCTAGATAGAACTGCCAAAGGGAGTGGAGTTGCAATCTACTGTAGAGATAGCCTGCAGAGCTCTATCATACTATCCAGGTCTGTGCCCAAACAGTTTGAGCTTCTACTTCTAAAAATCCACCTTTCCAGAAATAAGTCTCTCACTGTTGCCGCTTGCTACAGACCCCCCTTAGCCCCGAGCTGTGCCCTGGACACCATATGTGAATTGATTGCCCCCCATCTATCCCCAGAGTTCGTACTGCTTGGTGACCTAAACTGGGATATGCTTACAGTGAGGGAAAAAAGTATTTGATCCCCTGCTGATTTTGTACGTTTTCCCACTGACAAAGACATGATCAGTCTATAATTTTAATGGTAGGTTTATTTGAACAGTGAGAGACAGCAACAAAATCCAGAAAAATGCATGTCAAAAATGTTATAAATTGATTTGCATTTTAATGAGGGAAATAAGTAATTGACCCCTCTGCAAAACATGACTTAGTACTTGGTGGCAAAACCCTTGTTGGCAATCACAGAGGTCAGACGTTTCTTGTAGTTGGCCACCAGGTTTGCACACATCTCAGGAGGGATTTTGTTCCACTCCTCTTTGCAGATCTTCTCCAAGTCACTAAGGTTTCAAAGCTGACGTTTGGCAACTCGGACCTTCAGCTCCCTCCACAGATTTTCTATGGGATTAAGGTCTGGAGACTGGCTATGCCACTCCAGGACCTTAATGTGCTTCTTCTTGAGCCACTCCTTTGTTGCCTTGGCCGTGTGTTTTTGGGTCATTGTCATGCTGGAATACCCATCCACAACCCATTTTCAATGCCCTGGCTGAGGGAAGGAGGTTCTCACCCAAGATTTGACGGTACATGGCCCCGTCCATCGTCCCTTTGATGCAGTGAAGTTGTCCCCTTAGCACAAAAACACCCCCAAAGCATAATGTTTCCACCTCCATGTTTGACAGTGGGGATGGTGTTCTTGGGGTCATAGGCAGCATTACTCCTCCTCCAAACACGGCGAGTTGAGTTGATCCCAAAGAGCTCGATTTTGGTCTCATCTGACCACAACACTTTCACTCAGTTCTCCTCTGAATCATTCAGATGTTCATTGGCAAACTTCAGACGGCCCTGTATATGTGCTTTCTTGAGCAGGGGGACCTTGCGGGCACTGCAGGATTTCAGTCCTTCACGGCGTAGTGTGTTGCCAATTGTTTTCTTGGTGACTAGATCATTGACAAGATCCTCCTGTGTAGTTCTGGGCTGATTCCTCACCGTTCTCATGATCATTGCAACTCCACGAGGTGAGATCTTGCATGGAGCCCCAGGCAGAGGGAGATTGACAGGTCTTTTGTGTTTCTTCCATTTGCGAATAATTGCACCAACTGTTGTCACCTTCTCACCAAGCTGCTTGGCGATGGTCTTGTAGCCCATTCCAGCCTTGTGTAGGTCTACAATCTTGTCCCTGACATCCTTGGAGAGCTCTTTGGTTTTGGCCATGGTGGGGAGTTTGGAATCTGATTGACTGATTGCTTCTGTGGACAGGTGTCTTTTATACAGGTAACAAGCTGAGATTAGGAGCACTCCCTTTAAGAGTGTGCTCCTAATCTCAGCTCGTTACCTGTATAAAAGACACCTGGGAGACAGAAATCTTTCTGATTGAGAGGGGGTCAAATACTTATTTCCCTCATTAAAATGCAAATCAATATATAACGTTTTTGAAATGCGTTTTTCTGGATTTTGTTGTTGTTATTGTGTCTCTCACTTTTCAAATAAACCTACCATTAAAATTATAGACTGATCATTTCTTTGTCAGTGGGCAAACGTACAAAATCAGCAGGGGATCAAATACTTTTTTCCCTCACTGTAACACCCCGGCCAACCTACAATCTAAACTAGATGCCCTCAATCTCACACAAATTATCAAAGAAACCTACCAGGTACAACCCTAAATCTGTAAACATGGGTAACCTCATAGATATCATCCTGACAAATGTACACCTCCGCTGTCTTCAACCAGGATTTCAGCGATCACTGCCTTATTGCCTGCGTCCGTAATGGGTCCGCGGTCAAATAACCACCCCTCATCACTGTCAAACGCTCCCTAAAACACTTTAGCGAGCAGGCCTTTCTAATTGACCTGGCCCGGGTATCCTGGATGGATATTGACCTCATTCCATCAGTAGAGGATGCCTGGTTGTTCTCTAAAAGTGCTTTCCTCTCAATCTTAAATAAGTATGCCCCATTCAAAAAATTTAGAACTAAGAACAGATATAGCCCCTGGTTCTCCTCAGACTTGACTGCCCTTGACCAGCACAAAAACATCCTGTGACGTACTGCATTAGCATCGAACAGCCCCTCCGATATGCAACTTTTCAGGGAAGTCAGGAACCAATATACACAATCAGTTAGGAAAGCAAAGGCTAGCTTTTTCAAACAGAAATTTGCATCCTGTAGCACTATCTCCAAAACGTTTTGGGACACTGTAAAGTCCATGGAGAATAAGAGCACCTCCTCCCAGCTGCCCACTGCACGGAGGCTAGGAAACACTGTCACCACCGATAAATCTACAATAATCGAGAATTTCAACAAGCATTTTGCTACGGCTGGCCATGCTTTCCACCTGGCTACCACCACCCCGGCCACCAGCTCTGCACCCGTCGCTGCAACTTGCCCATGCCCCCCCCCCCCCCCCCCTTCTCCTTTACACAAATTCAGACAGCTGATGTTCTGAAAGAGCTGAAAAATCTGGACCCCTACAAATCAGCTGGGCTAGACAATCTGGACCCTTTCTTTCTAAATTTAGCCGCCGAAATTGTTGCAACACCTATTACTAGCCTGCTCAACCTCTCTTTCGTAACGTCTGAGATCCCCAGAGATTGGAAAGCTGCCGCGGTCATCCCCCTCTTCAAAGGGGGTGACACTCTAGATCCAAACTGTTACAGACCTATATCCATCCTGCCCTGCCTTTCGAACGTTTTTGAAAGTAAAGTTAACAAACAGATCACCGACCATTTCGAATCCCACCGTACCTTCTCCGCTATGCAATCCGGTTTCCGAGCAGGTCATGGGTGCACCTCAGCCACGCTCAAGGTCCAAAACGATATTATAACCGCGATCGATAATAGACAGTACTGTGCAGCCGTCTTCATCGACCTGGCCAAGGCTTTCGACTCTGTCAACCACCGCATTCTTATTGGCAGACTAAATAGCCTTGGTTTCTCAAATGACTGCCTCTCTCATCTTTTTAAGTGGGAGAACTTGCACAATTGGTGGCTGACTAAATACTTTTTTCCCCCACTGTAGGCTACTCCATTTAATCTATTGAACTAGGCAAAACTATGCAATCTATTGAATTAGGCTACACTACTGTATTTAATCAATTGAACTAGGCTACACTACTGTATTTAATCTATTGAACTAGGCTACACTACTGTATTTAATCTATTGAACTAGGCTACACTACTGTATTTAATCTATTGAACTAGGCTACACTACTGTATTTAATCTATTGAACTAGGCTACACTACTGTATTTAATCTATTGAACTAGGCTACACTACTGTATTTAATCTATTGAACTAGGCTACACTACTGTATTTAATCTATTGAACTAGGCTACACTACTGTATTTAATCTATTGAACTAGGCTACACTACTGTATTTAATCTATTGAACTAGGCTACACTACTGTATTTAATCTATTGAACTAGGCTACACTACTGTATTTAATCTATTGAACTAGGCTACACTACTGTATTTAATCTATTGAACTAGGCTACACTACTGTATTTAATCTATTGAACTAGGCTACACTACTGTATTTAATCTATTGAACTAGGCTACACTACTGTATTTAATCTATTGAACTAGGCTACACTACTGTATTTAATCTATTGAACTAGGCTACACTACTGTATTTAATCTATTGAACTAGGCTACACTACTGTATTTAATCTATTGAACTAGGCTACACTACTGTATTTAATCTATTGAACTAGGCTACACTACTGTATTTAATCTATTGAACTAGGCTACACTACTGTATTTAATCTATTGAACTAGGCTACACTACTGTATTTAATCTATTGAACTAGGCTACACTATAAAATATATTGAACTAGGCTACTCTATTGAATCTATTGAACTAGGCGGTGATGCAACCAGTCAGGATACTCTCGATGGTGCAGCTGTATAATTTTTTGAGGATCTGAGGCCCCATGCCAAATCTTTTCAGTCTCCTGAGGGGGAATAGGCTTTGTCGTGCCCTCTTCACGACTGTCTTGGTGTGTTTGGACCATGATAGTTTGTTGGTGATGTGAACACCAAGGAACTTGAAGCTCTCAACCTGTTCCACTACAGCCCCGTCGATGAGAATGGGGGCGTGCTCAGTCCTCTTGTTTTTCCTGTAGTCCACAATCATCTCCTTTGTCTTGATCACGTTGAGGGAGAGGTTGTTATCCTGGCACCACACGGCCAGGTCTCTGACCTCCTCCCTATAGGCTGTCTCATCGTTGTCGGTGATCAGGCCTACCACTGTTGTGTCGTCGGCAAACTTAATGATGGTGTTGGAGTCGTGCCTGGCCATGCAATCATGGGTGAACAGGGAGTACAGGAGGGGACTGAGCACGCACCCCTGAGGGGGCCCCCGTGTTGAGGATCAGTGTGGCAGATGTGTTGTTACTTACCCTTACCACCTGGGGGCGGCCCGTCAGGAAGTCCAGGATCCAGTTGCAGAGGGAGGTGTTTAGTCCCAGGGTCCTTAGCTTAGTGATGAGCTTAGAGGGCACTATGGTGTTGAACACTGAGCTGTAGTCAATGAATAGCATTCTCACGTAGGTGTTCCTTTTGTCCAGGTGGGAAAGGGCAGTGTGGAGTGCAATAGAGATTGCATCATCTGTGGATCTGTTGGGGCGGTATGCAAATTGGAGTGGGGTCTAGGGTTTCTGGGATAATGGTGTTGATGTGAGCCATGACCAGCCTTTCAAAGCACTTCATGGCTACAGACGTCAGTTCTACGGGTCGGTATTCATTTAGGCAGGTTATCTTAGTGTCCTTTGGCACAGGAACTATGGTGGTCTGCTTGAAACATGTTGGTATTACAGACTCAGTCAGGGACATGTTGAAAATGTCAGTGAAGGCACTTGCCAGTTGGTCAGCCCATGCTCGGAGTACACATCCTGGTAATCCGTCTGGCCCTGCGGCCTTGTGAATGTTGAGCTGCTTAAAAGTCTTACTCACATCGGCTACGGAGAGCGTGATCACAGTCATCCGGAACAGCTGGTGCTCTCATGCATGCTTCAGTGTTGCTTGCCTCGAAGCGAGCATAGAAGTGATTTAGCTCGTCTGGTAGGCTTGTGTCACTGGGCAGCTCGCGGCTGTGCTTCCCTTTGTAGTCTGTAATAGTTTTCAAGCCCTGCCACATCTGACGAGCATCAGAGCCGGTGTAGTAGGATTCAATCTTAGTCCTGTATTGACTCTTTGCCTGTTTGATGGTTCGTTGGAGGGCATAGCGGGATTTCTTATAAGCGTCCGGGTTAGAGTCCCGCTCTTGAATGCGGCAGCTCTACCCTTTAGCTCAGTGCGGATGTTTCCTGTAATCCATGGCTTCTGGTTGGGGTATGTACGTACGGTCACTGTGGGGACGACATCATCGATGCACTTATTGATGAAGCCAGTGACTGATGTGGTGTACTCCTCAATGCTGTCTGAAGAATCCCGGAACATGTTCCAGTCTGTGATAGCAAAACAGTCCTGTAGCTTAGCATCTGCAACATCTGACCACTTTTTTATTAACCGAGTCACTGGTGCTCCCTGCTTTAGTTTTGGTTTATAAGCAGGAATCAGGAGGATAGAGTTATGGTCAGATTTGCCAAATGGATGGTGAGGGAGAGCTTTGTATGCATCTCTGTGTGTGGAGTAAAGGTGGTCTAGAGTTTTTTTTCCTCTGGTTGCACTAGAATAAACTACTGTATTTAATCTATTGAACTGGGATACAATATTTAATCTATTGAACTGGGATACAATATTTAATCTATTGAACTAGGCTACACTATTTAATCTGTTGAACTGGGATACAATATTTAATCTGTTGAACTAGGCTACACTATTTAATCTATTGAACTAGGCTACACTATTTAATCTATTGAACTGGGATACAATATTTAATCTATTGAACTGGGATACAATATTTAATCTGTTGAACTAGGATACACTATTTAATCTATTGAACAAGGCTACACTATTTAATCTATTGAACTGGGATACAATATTTAATCTGTTGAACTAGGCTACACTATGTAATCTATTGAACTAGGCTACACTATTTAATCTATTGAACTGGGATACAATATTTAATCTATTGAACTGGGATACACTATTTAATCTGTTGAACTAGGCTACACTATTTAATGTATTGAACTAGGCTACACTATTTAATGTATTGAACTAGGCTACACTATTTAATGTATTGAACTGGGATACAATATTTAATCTATTGAACTGGGATACAATATTTTATCTATTGAAGCATAGCTCCCGCTCAGCCCAGTCAAAACTGTTCGCTGCTCTGGCACCCCAATGGTGGAACAAGCTCCCTCACGACGCCAGGACAGCGGAGTCACTCACCACCTTCCGGAGACATTTGAAACCCCACCTCTTTAAGGAATACCTGGGATAGGATAAAGTAATCCTTCTAACCCCCCCCCCCCCCCCCTGTCCTGTTAACCTGCCTCTCTCTCCCCTCTCCTTCGTGTCCTGTTAACCTGCCTCTCTCTCCCCCTCTCCTTAGTGTCCTGTTAACCTGCCTCTCTCTCCCCTCTCCTTAGTGTCCTGTTAACCGGCCTCTCTCTCCCCTCTCCTTCGTGTCCTGTTAACCTGCCTCTCTCTCCCCTCTCAGTGTCCTGTTAACCGGCCTCTCTCTCCCCTCTCAGTGTCCTGTTAACCTGCCTCTCTCTCCCCCTCTCAGTGTCCTGTTAACCTGCCTCTCTCTCCCCTCTCCTTAGTGTCCTGTTAACCTGCCTCTCTCTCCCCTCTCCTTAGTGTCCTGTTAACCGGCCTCTCTCTCCCCTCTCCTTAGTGTCCTGTTAACCTGCCTCTCTCTCCCCTCTCCTTCGTGTCCTGTTAACCTGCCTCTCTCTCCCCTCTCAGTGTCCTGTTAACCGGCCTCTCTCTCCCCTCTCAGTGTCCTGTTAACCTGCCTCTCTCTCCCCCTCTCAGTGTCCTGTTAACCTGCCTCTCTCTCCCCTCTCCTTAGTGTCCTGTTAACCTGCCTCTCTCTCCCCTCTCCTTAGTGTCCTGTTAACCGGCCCCTCTCTCCCCTCTCCTTAGTGTCCTGTTAACCTGCCTCTCTCTCCCCTCTCAGTGTCCTGTTATCCTGCCTCTCTCTCCCCCTCTCCTTAGTGTCCTGTTAACCTGGGTCTCTCTCTCTCCTCACCTTAGTGTCCTGTTAACCTGCCTCTCTCTCCCCTCTCAGTGTCCTGTTAACCTGCCTCTCTCTCCCCTCTCAGTGTCCTGTTAACCTGCCTCTCTCTCCCCTCTCAGTGTCCTGTTAACCTGCCTCTCTCTCCCCTCTCCGTAGTGTCCTGTTAACCGGCCTCTCTCTCCCCTCTCAGTGTCCTGTTAACCTGCCTCTCTCTCCCCTCTCATTAGTGTCCTGTTAACCTGCCTCTCTCTCCCCTCTCAGTGTCCTGTTAACCTGCCTCTCTCTCCCCTCTCAGTGTCCTGTTAACCTGCCTCTCTCTCCCCTCTCCTTAGTGTCCTGTTAACCTGCCTCTCTCTCCCCTCTCAGTGTCCTGTTAACCTGCCTCTCTCTCCCCTCTCAGTGTCCTGTTAACCTGCCTCTCTCTCCCCTCTCCGTAGTGTCCTGTTAACCTGCCTCTCTCTCCCCTCTCCTTAGTGTCCTGTTAACCTGGGTCTCTCTCTCCCCTCTCAGTGTCCTGTTAACCTGCCTCTCTCTCCCCTCTCCTTAGTGTCCTGTTAACCTGCCTCTCTCTCCCCTCTCCTTAGTGTCCTGTTAACCTGCCTCTCTCTCCCCTCTCCTTAGTGTCCTGTTAACCGGCCTCTCTCTCCCCTCTCCTTAGTGTCCTGTTAACCTGCCTCTCTCTCCCCTCTCCTTCGTGTCCTGTTAACCTGCCTCTCTCTCCCCCTCTCCTTAGTGTCCTGTTAACCTGGGTCTCTCTCTCCCCTCTCCTTAGTGTCCTGTTAACCTGCCTCTCTCTCCCCTCTCAGTGTCCTGTTAACCTGCCTCTCTCTCCCCCTCTCAGTGTCCTGTTAACCTGCCTCTCTCTCCCCTCTCCTTAGTGTCCTGTTAACCTGCCTCTCTCTCCCCTCTCAGTGTCCTGTTAACCTGCCTCTCTCTCCCCTCTCCTTAGTGTCCTGTTATCCTGCCTCTCTCTCCCCTCTCCTTAGTGTCCTGTTAACCTGCCTCTCTCTCCCCTCTCCTTTGTGTCCTGTTAACCTGCCTCTCTCTCCCCTCTCCTTAGTGTCCTGTTAACCTGCCTCTCTCTCCCCTCTCAGTGTCCTGTTAACCTGCCTCTCTCTCCCCTCTCAGTGTCCTGTTAACCTGCCTCTCTCTCCCCTCTCAGTGTCCTGTTAACCTGCCTCTCTCTCCCCTCTCCTTAGTGTCCTGTTAACCTGCCTCTCTCTCCCCTCTCCTTTGTGTCCTGTTAACCTGCCTCTCTCTCCCCTCTCAGTGTCCTGTTAACCTGCCTCTCTCCCCTCTCCTTAGTGTCCTGTTAACCGGCCCCTCTCTCCCCTCTCAGTGTCCTGTTAACCTGCCTCTCTCTCCCCTCTCATTAGTGTCCTGTTAACCTGCCTCTCTCTCCCCTCTCTTTAGTGTCCTGTTAAACGGCCTCTCTCTCCCCTCTCATTAGTGTCCTGTTAACCTGCCTCTCCCTCCCCTCTCCTTACTGTACTGTTAACTGGCCTCTCTCTCCCCCCCCCAAATTGTAAAGTGGTTATCCCACTGGCTATAGGGTGAACGCACCAATTTGTGAGTCGCTCTGGCTAAGAGCGTCTGCTAAATGACGTTAATGTGCCCTTGAGCAAGGCACTTAACCCTAATTGCTCCTGTAAGTCGCTCTGGATAAGAGCGTCTGCTAAATGACTAAAATGTAAATGTAAAAATGTAATGAACTGGGATACAATATTTAATCTATTGAACTGGGATACAATATTTAATCTATTGAACTGGGATACACTATTTAATCTATTGAACTAGGCTACACTATTTAATCTATTGAACTGGGATACAATATTTAATCTATTGAACTGGGATACAATATTTAATCTGTTGAACTAGGCTACACTATTTAATGTATTGAACTGGGATACAATATTTAATCAATTGAACTAGGCTACACTACTGTATTTAATCTATTGAACTAGGCTACACTACTGTATTTAATCTATTGAACTAGGCTACACTACTGTATTTAATCTATTGAACTAGGCTACACTACTGTATTTAATCTATTGAACTAGGCTACACTACTGTATTTAATCTATTGAACTAGGCTACACTACTGTATTTAATCTATTGAACTAGGCTACACTACTGTATTTAATCTATTGAACTAGGCTACACTACTGTATTTAATCTATTGAACTAGGCTACACTACTGTATTTAATCTATTGAACTAGGCTACACTACTGTATTTAATCTATTGAACTAGGCTACACTACTGTATTTAATCTATTGAACTAGGCTACACTACTGTATTTAATCTATTGAACTAGGCTACACTACTGTATTTAATCTATTGAACTAGGCTACACTACTGTATTTAATCTATTGAACTAGGCTACACTACTGTATTTAATCTATTGAACTAGGCTACACTACTGTATTTAATCTATTGAACTAGGCTACACTACTGTATTTAATCTATTGAACTAGGCTACACTACTGTATTTAATCTATTGAACTAGGCTACACTACTGTATTTAATCTATTGAACTAGGCTACACTACTGTATTTAACCTATTGAACTAGGCTACACTACTGTATTTAACCTATTGAACTAGGCTACACTACTGAATTTAACCTATTGAACTAGGCTACACTACTGTATTTAATCTATTGAACTAGGCTACACTACTGTATTTAATCTATTGAACTAGGCTACACTACTGTATTTAATCTATTGAACTAGGCTACACTACTGTATTTAATCTATTGAACTAGGCTACACTACTGTATTTAATCTATTGAACTAGGCTACACTACTGTATTTAATCTATTGAACTAGGCTACACTACTGTATTTAATCTATTGAACTAGGCTACACTACTGTATTTAATCTACTGAACTAGGCTACACTACTGTATTTAATCTACTGAACTAGGCTACACTACTGTATTTAATCTATTGAACTAGGCTACACTACTGTATTTAATCTATTGAACTAGGCTACACTACTGTATTTAATCTATTGAACTAGGCTACACTACTGTATTTAATCTATTGAACTAGGCTACACTACTGTATTTAATCTATTGAACTAGGCTACACTACTGTATTTAATCTATTGAACTAGGCTACACTACTGTATTTAATCTATTGAACTAGGCTACACTACTGTATTTAATCTATTGAACTAGGCTACACTACTGTATTTAATCTATTGAACTAGGCTACACTACTGTATTTAATCTATTGAACTAGGCTACACTACTGTATTTAATCTATTGAACTAGGCTACACTACTGTATTTAATCTATTGAACTAGGCTACACTACTGTATTTAATCTATTGAACTAGGCTACACTACTGTATTTAATCTATTGAACTAGGCTACACTACTGTATTTAATCTATTGAACTAGGCTACACTACTGTATTTAATCTATTGAACTAGGCTACACTACTGTATTTAATCTATTGAACTAGGCTACACTACTGTATTTAATCTATTGAACTAGGCTACACTACTGTATTTAATCTATTGAACTAGGCTACACTACTGTATTTAATCTATTGAACTAGGCTACACTACTGTATTTAATCTATTGAACTAGGCTACACTACTGTATTTAATCTATTGAACTAGGCTACACTACTGTATTTAATCTATTGAACTAGGCTACACTACTGTATTTAATCTATTGAACTAGGCTACACTACTGTATTTAATCTATTGAACTAGGCTACACTACTGTATTTAATCTATTGAACTAGGCTACACTACTGTATTTAATCTATTGAACTAGGCTACACTACTGTATTTAATCTATTGAACTAGGCTACACTACTGTATTTAATCTATTGAACTAGGCTACACTACTGTATTTAATCTATTGAACTAGGCTACACTACTGTATTTAATCAATTGTACTAGGCTACACTACTGTATTTAATCTATTGAACTAGGCTACACTACTGTATTTAATCTATTGAACTAGGCTACACTACTGTATTTAATCTATTGAACTAGGCTACACTACTGTATTTAATCTATTGAACTAGGCTACACTACTGTATTTAATCTATTGAACTAGGCTACACTACTGTATTTAATCTATTGAACTAGGCTACACTACTGTATTTAATCTATTGAACTAGGCTACACTACTGTATTTAATCTATTGAACTAGGCTACACTACTGTATTTAATCTATTGAACTAGGCTACACTACTGTATTTAATCTATTGAACTAGGCTACACTACTGTATTTAATCTATTGAACTAGGCTACACTACTGTATTTAATCTATTGAACTAGGCTACACTACTGTATTTAATCTATTGAACTAGGCTACTCTATTGAATCTATTGAACTAGGCGGTGATGCAACCAGTCAGGATACTCTCGATGGTGCAGCTGTATAATTTTTTGAGGATCTGAGGCCCCATGCCAAATCTTTTCAGTCTCCTGAGGGGGAATAGGCTTTGTCGTGCCCTCTTCACGACTGTCTTGGTGTGTTTGGACCATGATAGTTTGTTGGTGATGTGAACACCAAGGAACTTGAAGCTCTCAACCTGTTCCACTACAGCCCCGTCGATGAGAATGGGGGCGTGCTCAGTCCTCTTTTTTTTCCTGTAGTCCACAATCATCTCCTTTGTCTTGATCACGTTGAGGGAGAGGTTGTTATCCTGGCACCACACGGCCAGTGTATTGAACTGGGATACAATATTTAATCTATTGAACTAGGCTACACTATTTAATCTATTGAACTGGGATACACTATTTAATCTATTGAACTGGGATACACTATTTAATCTATTGAACTGGGATACAATATTTAATCTGTTGAACTAGGATACACTATTTAATCTATTGAACTGGGATACACTATTTAATCTATTGAACTGGGATACACTATTTAATCTATTGAACTAGGCTACACTATTTAATCTATTGAACTGGGATACACTATTTAATCTATTGAACTGGGATACACTATTTAATCTATTGAACTGGGATACAATATTTAATCTGTTGAACTAGGATACAATATTTAATCTATTGAACTGGGATACACTATTTAATCTATTGAACTGGGATACACTATTTAATCTATTGAACAAGGCTACACTATTTAATCTATTGAACTGGGATACAATATTTAATCTGTTGAACTAGGCTACACTATGTAATCTATTGAACTAGGCTACACTATTTAATCTATTGAACTGGGATACAATATTTAATCTATTGAACTGGGATACACTATTTAATCTGTTGAACTAGGCTACACTATTTAATGTATTGAACTAGGCTACACTATTTAATGTATTGAACTAGGCTACACTATTTAATGTATTGAACTGGGATACAATATTTTATCTATTGAACTGGGATACAATATTTTATCTATTGAAGCATAGCTCCCGCTCAGCCCAGTCAAAACTGTTCGCTGCTCTGGCACCCCAATGGTGGAACAAGCTCCCTCACGACGCCAGGACAGCGGAGTCACTCACCACCTTCCGGAGACATTTGAAACCCCACCTCTTTAAGGAATACCTGGGATAGGATAAAGTAATCCTTCTACCCCCCCCCCCCCCCCCCCTGTCCTGTTAACCTGCCTCTCTCTCCCCTCTCCTTCGTGTCCTGTTAACCTGCCTCTCTCTCCCCCTCTCCTTAGTGTCCTGTTAACCTGGGTCTCTCTCTCCTCACCTTAGTGTCCTGTTAACCGGCCTCTCTCTCCCCTCTCAGTGTCCTGTTAACCTGCCTCTCTCTCCCCCTCTCAGTGTCCTGTTAACCTGCCTCTCTCTCCCCTCTCCTTAGTGTCCTGTTAACCTGCCTCTCTCTCCCCTCTCCTTAGTGTCCTGTTAACCGGCCCCTCTCTCCCCTCTCCTTAGTGTCCTGTTAACCTGCCTCTCTCTCCCCTCTCCTTAGTGTCCTGTTAACCGGCCCCTCTCTCCCCTCTCCTTAGTGTCCTGTTAACCTGCCTCTCTCTCCCCTCTCCTTCGTGTCCTGTTAACCTGCCTCTCTCTCCCCCTCTCCTTAGTGTCCTGTTAACCGGCCTCTCTCTCCCCTCTCAGTGTCCTGTTAACCTGCCTCTCTCTCCCCTCTCAGTGTCCTGTTAACCTGCCTCTCTCTCCCCTCTCCTTAGTGTCCTGTTAACCTGCCTCTCTCTCCCCCTCTCCTTAGTGTCCTGTTAACCTGGGTCTCTCTCTCCTCACCTTAGTGTCCTGTTAACCTGCCTCTCTCTCCCCTCTCAGTGTCCTGTTAACCTGCCTCTCTCTCCCCTCTCAGTGTCCTGTTAACCTGCCTCTCTCTCCCCTCTCAGTGTCCTGTTAACCTGCCTCTCTCTCCCCTCTCCTTAGTGTCCTGTTAACCTGCCTCTCTCTCCCCTCTCCGTAGTGTCCTGTTAACCGGCCTCTCTCTCCCCTCTCAGTGTCCTGTTAACCTGCCTCTCTCTCCCCTCTCATTAGTGTCCTGTTAACCTGCCTCTCTCTCCCCTCTCCGTAGTGTCCTGTTAACCTGCCTCTCTCTCCCCTCTCCGTAGTGTCCTGTTAACCGGCCTCTCTCTCCCCTCTCAGTGTCCTGTTAACCTGCCTCTCTCTCCCCTCTCCTTAGTGTCCTGTTAACCTGCCTCTCTCTCCCCTCTCCGTAGTGTCCTGTTAACCGGCCTCTCTCTCCCCTCTCAGTGTCCTGTTAACCTGCCTCTCTCTCCCCTCTCATTAGTGTCCTGTTAACCTGCCTCTCTCTCCCCTCTCAGTGTCCTGTTAACCTGCCTCTCTCTCCCCTCTCAGTGTCCTGTTAACCTGCCTCTCTCTCCCCTCTCAGTGTCCTGTTAACCTGCCTCTCTCTCCCCTCTCAGTGTCCTGTTAACCTGCCTCTCTCTCCCCTCTCCGTAGTGTCCTGTTAACCTGCCTCTCTCTCCCCTCTCCTTAGTGTCCTGTTAACCTGGGTCTCTCTCTCCCCTCTCAGTGTCCTGTTAACCTGCCTCTCTCTCCCCTCTCCTTAGTGTCCTGTTAACCTGCCTCTCTCTCCCCTCTCCTTAGTGTCCTGTTAACCTGCCTCTCTCTCCCCTCTCCTTAGTGTCCTGTTAACCTGCCTCTCTCTCCCCTCTCCTTAGTGTCCTGTTAACCTGGGTCTCTCTCTCCCCTCTCAGTGTCCTGTTAACCTGCCTCTCTCTCCCCTCTCCTTTGTGTCCTGTTAACCTGCCTCTCTCTCCCCTCTCAGTGTCCTGTTAACCTGCCTCTCTCTCCCCTCTCAGTGTCCTGTTATCCTGCCTCTCTCTCCCCTCTCCTTAGTGTCCTGTTAACCTGCCTCTCTCTCCCCTCTCCTTAGTGTCCTGTTAACGTGCCTCTCTCTCCCCTCTCATTAGTGTCCTGTTAACCTGCCTCTCTCTCCCCTCTCTTTAGTGTCCTGTTAAACGGACTCTCTCTCCCCTCTCCGTAGTGTCCTGTTAACCTGCCTCTCTCTCCCCTCTCAGTGTCCTGTTAACCTGCCTCTCTCTCCCCTCTCATTAGTGTCCTGTTAACCTGCCTCTCTCTCCCCTCTCTTTAGTGTCCTGTTAAACGGCCTCTCTCTCCCCTCTCATTAGTGTCCTGTTAACCTGCCTCTCCCTCCCCTCTCCTTACTGTACTGTTAACTGGCCTCTCTCTCCCCCCCCCAAATTGTAAAGTGGTTGTCCCACTGGCTATAGGGTGAACGCACCAATTTGTGAGTCGCTCTGGCTTAGAGCGTCTGCTAAATGACGTTAATGTGCCCTTGAGCAAGGCACTTAACCCTAATTGCTCCTGTAAGTCGCTCTGGATAAGAGCGTCTGCTAAATGACTAAAATGTAAATGTAAAAATGTAATGAACTGGGATACAATATTTAATCTATTGAACTGGGATACAATATTTAATCTATTGAACTGGGATACACTATTTAATCTATTGAACTAGGCTACACTATTTAATCTATTGAACTGGGATACAATATTTAATCTATTGAACTGGGATACAATATTTAATCTGTTGAACTAGGCTACACTATTTAATGTATTGAACTGGGATACAATATTTAATCAATTGAACTAGGCTACACTACTGTATTTAATCTATTGAACTAGGCTACACTACTGTATTTAATCTATTGAACTAGGCTACACTACTGTATTTAATCTATTGAACTAGGCTACACTACTGTATTTAATCTATTGAACTAGGCTACACTACTGTATTTAATCTATTGAACTAGGCTACACTACTGTATTTAATCTATTGAACTAGGCTACACTACTGTATTTAATCTATTGAACTAGGCTACACTACTGTATTTAATCTATTGAACTAGGCTACACTACTGTATTTAATCTATTGAACTAGGCTACACTACTGTATTTAATCTATTGAACTAGGCTACACTACTGTATTTAATCTATTGAACTAGGCTACACTACTGTATTTAATCTATTGAACTAGGCTACACTACTGTATTTAATCTACTGAACTAGGCTACACTACTGTATTTAATCTATTGAACTAGGCTACACTACTGTATTTAATCTATTGAACTAGGCTACACTACTGTATTTAATCTATTGAACTAGGCTACACTACTGTATTTAATCTATTGAACTAGGCTACACTACTGTATTTAATCTATTGAACTAGGCTACTCTATTGAATCTATTGAACTAGGCGGTGATGCAACCAGTCAGGATACTCTCGATGGTGCAGCTGTATAATTTTTTGAGGATCTGAGGCCCCATGCCAAATCTTTTCAGTCTCCTGAGGGGGAATAGGCTTTGTCGTGCCCTCTTCACGACTGTCTTGGTGTGTTTGGACCATGATAGTTTGTTGGTGATGTGAACACCAAGGAACTTGAAGCTCTCAACCTGTTCCACTACAGCCCCGTCGATGAGAATGGGGGCGTGCTCAGTCCTCTTTTTTTTCCTGTAGTCCACAATCATCTCCTTTGTCTTGATCACGTTGAGGGAGAGGTTGTTATCCTGGCACCACACGGCCAGTGTATTGAACTGGGATACAATATTTAATCTATTGAACTAGGCTACACTATTTAATCTATTGAACTGGGATACACTATTTAATCTATTGAACTGGGATACAATATTTAATCTGTTGAACTAGGATACACTATTTAATCTATTGAACTGGGATACACTATTTAATCTATTGAACTGGGATACACTATTTAATCTATTGAACTAGGCTACACTATTTAATCTATTGAACTGGGATACACTATTTAATCTATTGAACTGGGATACACTATTTAATCTATTGAACTGGGATACAATATTTAATCTGTTGAACTAGGATACAATATTTAATCTATTGAACTGGGATACACTATTTAATCTATTGAACTGGGATACACTATTTAATCTATTGAACTCTGATACAATATTTAATCTGTTGAACTAGGATACAATATTTAATCTATTGAACTGGGATACAATATTTAATCTATTGAACTGGGATACACTATTTAATCTATTGAACTGGGATACAATATTTAATCTATTGAACTGGAATACACTATTTAATCTATTGAACTGGGATACAATATTTAATCTGTTGAACTAGGATACAATATTTAATCTATTGAACTGGGATACACTATTTAATCTATTGAACTGGGATACAATATTTAATCTATTGAACTGGGCTACACTATTTAATCTATTGAACTGGGCTACACTATTTAATCTATTGAACTGGGCTACACTATTTAATCTATTGAACTGGGCTACACTATTTAATCTATTGAACTGGGCTACACTAATCCATTTCCTACTATCATGACCATCTTCAACATCAAATGGTATAAAATGAAAAAAACTGATCCAAGACCTTACAGCTGAAATTGGTTATCCTACAATATCAAAGGATCTTGCTATTTGAAATTTAGAAATGTGAAGTAATTTAGGAAAATCTAACAGGTATAGGGCATACACACGTTAACCTGACCAGTTTTAGTGATTTAGGCCTAGAGAAGAGTCATATCAGAAATCATATATGAGGATTAACAATTTTTTATATAGTTTCCTTAACTACTTTCTTCACAGTACCATTTCAAATAAAATCAAATCAAATTTTATTGGTCACATGCGCCGAATACAACAGGTGCAGACATTACAGTGAAATGCTTACTTACAGCCCTTAACCAACAGTGCATTTATTTTAAACAAAAAAAGTAAAAATAAAACAAAACAAAAAAAAGTGTTGAGAAAAAAAAGAGCAGAGGTAAAATAAAGTGACAGTAGGGAGGCTATATATACAGGGGGGTACCGTTGCAGAGTCAATGTGCGGTGGTACCGGCTAGTTGAGGTAGTTTAAGTAATATGTACATGTGGGCAGAGTTAAAGTGACTATGCATAAATACTTAACAGAGTAGCAGCAGCGTAAAAAGATGGGGTGGGGGGGCAGTGCAAATAGTCCGGGTAGCCATGATTAGCTGTTCAGGAGTCTTATGGCTTGGGGGTAGAAGCTGTTGAGAAGTCTTTTGGACCTAGACTTGGCACTCCGGTACCGCTTGCCGTGCGGTAGCAGAGAGAACAGTCTATGACTAGGGTGGCTGAAGTCTTTGACAATTTTGAGGCCCTTCCTCTGACACCGCCTGGTATAGAGGTCCTGGATGGCAGGAAGCTTTGCCCCAGTGATGTACTGGGCCGTACGCACTACCCTCTGTAGTGCCTTGCGGTCGGAGGCCAAGCAGTTGCCATACCAGGCGGTGATGCAACCAGTCAGGATGCTCTCGATGGTGAAGCTGTAGAATTTTTTGAGGATCTGAGGACCCATGCCAAATCTTTTTAGTCTCCTGAGGGGGAATAGGCTTTGTCGTGCCCTCTTCACGACTGTCTTGGTGTGTTTGGACCATGATAGTTCGTTGGTGATGTGGACACCAAGGAACTTGAAGCTCTCAACCTGTTCCACTACAGCCCCGTCGATGAGAATGGGGGCGTGCTCAGTCCTCTTTTTTTTCCTGTAGTCCACAATCATCTCCTTTGTCTTGGTCACGTTGAGGGAGAGGTTGTTGTCCTGGCACCACACGGCCAGATCTCTGACCTCCTCCCTATAGGCTGTCTCATCGTTGTCGGTGATCAGGCCTACCACTGTTGTGTCGTCGGCAAACTTAATGATGGTGTTGGAGTCGTGCCTGGCCATGCAGTCATGGGTGAACAGAGAGTACAGGAGGGGACTGAGCACGCACTCCTGAGGGGCCCCCATGTTGAGGATCAGTGTGGCAGATGTGTTGTTACCTACCCTTACCACCTGGGGGCGGCCCGTCAGGAAGTCCAGGATCCAGTTGCAGAGGGAGGTGTTTAGTCCCAGGATCCTTAGCTTAGTGATGAGCTTAGAGGGCACTATGGTGTTGAATGCTGAGCTGTAGTCAATGAATAGCATTCTCACGTAGGTGTTCCTTTTGTCCAGGTGGGAAAGGGCAGTGTGGGGTGCATTAGAGATTGCATCATCTGTGGATCTGTTGGGGCGGTATGCAAATTGGAGTGGGTCTAGGGTTTCTGGGATAATGCTGTTGATGTGAGCCATGACCAGCCTTTCAAAGCACTTCATGGCTACAGACGTCAGTGCTACGGGTCGGTAGTCATTTAGGCAGGTTATCTTAGAGTCCTTGGGCACGGGGACTATGGTGTTCCATCAACTGACCTGTGTTGAAGACATGTACGTCTATCTGTCAGTGTCTGTTAGTCCTCCTCAGTCCCCGCACACACATTAACCACAGTTCAATGTGCTGATGAGGCCCTAGACAGTCATACTAGTACTTTAGAAAGTGTATAACAGTAACCTACCTGTGTTGAAGATGTGTACATCTATCTGTCTCAGCGTCTCGTAGTCCTCTCCAGAGCAGTACCCTCCGAAGGAGAACACCTTGTGTCCCACGGAGACAGCAGCATGGTTCACCCTCCGCGGCCCTCCTTCCAGGTGGTTCGTCCAGCGCAACATCCCACACTAACAGATGGCGCGATGCGGCGTTCCGCTAGCAACTCAACGCTCCAATAGCACCAGCTCCTCACCTATGGGGCGGCAGGTAGCTTAGTGGTTAAGAGCGTTGTACTAGTAACCGAAAGGTCGCTGGTTCTAATCTCCAAGCCGACTAGGTGAAAAATCTGTCGATGTGCCCTTGAGCAAGGCACTTAACCCTAATTGCTCCTGTAAGTCGCTCTGGATAAGAGCGTCTGCTAAATGACCAATTTAGTTATTTTTTATTTTCCTCCGCTCCTGTCGCCCCGTACTAGTCCATTACCCTCTCTTCTGCTGGCAACCCATACACCCTCAAACAGATACTACCTACCCAGACCTGGGGGAAGAAAGAAATTAGAAGAGAGGTCAGAGTAGTAGGAGAGATCAGAGAGACAGAGAGAGGTCAGAGTAGTAGGAGAGATCAGAGAGGTCAGAGTAGTAGGAGAGATCAGAGAGACAGAGAGAGGTCAGAGTAGTAGGAGAGATCAGAGAGACAGAGAGAGGTCAGAGTAGTAGGAGAGATCAGAGAGACAGAGACAGGTCAGAGTAGTAGGAGAGATCAGAGAGACAGAGAGAGGTCAGAGTAGTAGGAGAGATCAGAGAGACAGAGAGAGGTCAGAATAGTAGGAGAGATCAGAGAGACAGGTCAGAGTAGTAGGAGAGATCAGAGAGACAGAGACAGGTCAGAGTAGTAGGAGAGATCAGAGAGACAGAGAGAGGTCAGAGTAGTAGGAGAGATCAGAGAGACAGAGAGAGGTCAGAGTAGTAGGAGAGATCAGAGAGACAGAGACAGGTCAGAGTAGTAGGAGAGATCAGAGAGACAGAGAGAGGTCAGAGTAGTAGGAGAGATCAGAGAGACAGAGAGAGGTCAGAATAGTAGGAGAGATCAGAGAGACAAAGAGAGAGGTAAGAGTAGTAGGAGAGATCAGAGAGACAGAGAGAGGTCAGAATAGTAGGAGAGATCAGAGAGACAGAGAGAGGTCAGAGTAGTAGGAGAGATCAGAGAGACAGAGACAGGTCAGAGTAGTAGGAGAGATCAGAGAGACAGAGAGAGGTCAGAGTAGAAGGAGAGATCAGAGACAGGTCAGAATAGTAGGAGAGATCAGAGAGAAGGGTCAGAGTAGTAGGAGAGATCAGAAAGAGAGGTCAGAGCAATAGGAGAGATCAGAGAGACAGGTCATAGTAGAAGGAGATATCAGAGAGAGAGGTCAGAGAGACAGAGACAGGTCAGAGTAGTAGGAGAGATCAGAGAGAGGTCAGAGTAGTAGGAGAGATCAGAGAGACAGGTCAGAGTAGTAGAAGAGATCAGAGAGACAGGTCAGAGTAGAAGGAGAGATCAGAGAGAGAGGTCAGAGTAGAAGGAGAGATCAGAGAGAGAGAGACATGTCAGAGTAGTAGGAGAGATCAGAGAGACAGAGAGAGGTCAGAGTAGTAGGAGAGATCAGAGAGACAGGTCAGAGTAGTAGGAGAGATCAGAGAGACAGAGACAGGTCAGAGTAGTAGGAGAGATCAGAGAGACAGAGAGAGGTCAGAGTAGTAGGAGAGATCAGAGAGACAGAGAGAGGTCAGAGTAGTAGGAGAGATCAGAGACAGGTCAGAGTAGTAGGAGAGATCAGAGAGACAGAGACAGGTCAGAGTAGTAGGAGAGATCAGAGAGACAGAGAGAGGTCAGAGTAGTAGGAGAGATCAGAGAGACAGAGAGAGGTCAGAGTAGTAGGAGAGATCAGAGAGACAGAGAGAGAGGTAAGAGTAGTAGGAGAGATCAGAGAGACAGAGAGAGGTCAGAATAGTAGGAGAGATCAGAGAGACAGAGAGAGGTCAGAGTAGTAGGAGAGATCAGAGAGACAGAGACAGGTCAGAGTAGTAGGAGAGATCAGAGAGACAGAGAGAGGTCAGAGTAGAAGGAGAGATCAGAGAGACAGGTCAGAATAGTAGGAGATATCAGAGAGAGAAGGGTCAGAGTAGTAGGAGAGATCACAAAGAGAGGTCAGAGCAATAGGAGAGATCAGAGAGACAGGTCATAGTAGAAGGAGATATCAGAGAGAGAGGTCAGAGAGACAGAGACAGGTCAGAGTAGTAGGAGAGATCAGAGAGAGGTCAGAGTAGTAGGAGAGATCAGAGAGACAGGTCAGAGTAGTAGAAGAGATCAGAGAGACAGGTCAGAGTAGAAGGAGAGATCAGAGAGAGAGGTCAGAGTAGAAGGAGAGATCAGAGAGACATGTCAGAAAAGTAGGAGAGATCAGAGAGACAGAGAGAGGTCAGAGTAGTAGGAGAGATCAGAGAGACAGGTCAGAGTAGTAGGAGAGATCAGAGAGACAGAGACAGGTCACAGTAGTAGGAGAGATCAGAGAGACAGAGAGAGGTCAGAGTAGTAGGAGAGATCAGAGAGACAGAGAGAGGTCAGAGTAGTAGGAGAGATCAGAGAGACAGAGAGAGAGGTCAGAGTAGTAGGAGAGATCAGAGAGACAGAGACAGGTCAGAGTAGTAGGAGAGATCAGAGAGACAGAGAGAGGTCAGAGCAGTAGGAGAGATCAGAGAGAGAGGTCAGAGTAGTAGGAGAGATCAGAGAGACAGAGAGAGGTCAGAGTAGTAGGAGAGATCAGAGAGACAGAGAGAGGTCAGAGTAGTAGGAGAGATCAGAGAGACAGAGAGAGAGGTAAGAGTAGTAGGAGAGATCAGAGAGACAGAGAGAGGTCAGAATAGTAGGAGAGATCAGAGAGACAGAGAGAGGTCAGAGTAGTAGGAGAGATCAGAGAGACAGAGACAGGTCAGAGTAGTAGGAGAGATCAGAGAGAGAGTTCAGAGTAGTAGGAGAGACAGAGGGACAGAGAGAGAGGTCAGAGTAGTAGGAGAGATCAGAGAGAGAGGTCAGAGTGGAAGGAGAGATCAGAGAGACAGGTCAGAATAGTAGGAGATATCAGAGAGAGAAGGGTCAGAGTAGTAGGAGAGATCAGAGAGACAGAGAAAGAGGTAAGAGTAGTAGGAGAGATCAGAGAGACAGAGAGAGGTCAGAGTAGTAGGAGAGATCAGAGACACAGAGAGAGGTCAGAGTAGTAGGAGAGATCAGAGAGACAGAGAGAGAGGTAAGAGTAGTAGGAGAGATCAGAGAGACAGAGAGAGGTCAGAATAGTAGGAGAGATCAGAGAGAGGTCAGAGTAGTAGGAGAGATCAGAGAGACAGAGACAGGTCAGAGTAGTAGGAGAGATCAGAGAGACAGAGAGAGGTCAGAGTAGAAGGAGAGATCAGAGACAGGTCAGAATAGTAGGAGATATCAGAGAGAGAAGGGTCAGAGTAGTAGGAGAGATCAGAAAGAGAGGTCAGAGAAATAGGAGATATCAGAGAGACAGGTCATAGTAGAAGGAGATATCAGAGAGAGAGGTCAGAGAGACAGAGACAGGTCAGAGTAGTAGGAGAGATCAGAGAGAGGTCAGAGTAGTAGGAGAGATCAGAGAGACAGGTCAGATTAGTAGAAGAGATCAGAGAGACAGGTCAGAGTAGAAGGAGAGATCAGAGAGAGAGGTCAGAGTAGAAGGAGAGATCAGAGAGAGAGAGACATGTCAGAGTAGTAGGAGAGATCAGAGAGACAGAGACAGGTCAGAGTAGTAGGAGAGATCAGAGAGACAGGTCAGAGTAGTAGGAGAGATCAGAGAGACAGAGAGAGGTCAGAGTAGTAGGAGAGATCAGAGAGACAGAGAGAGGTCAGAATAGTAGGAGAGATCAGAGAGACAGAGAGAGGTCAGAATAGTAGGAGAGATCAGAGAGACAGAGAGAGGTCAGAGTAGTAGGAGAGATCAGAGAGACAGAGAGAGGTCAGAGTAGTAGGAGAGATAAGAGAGACAGAGACAGGTCAGAGTAGTAGGAGAGATCAGAGAGACAGAGAGACAGGTCAGAGTAGTAGAAGAGATCAGAGAGACAGGTCAGAGTAGAAGGAGAGATCAGAGAGAGAGGTCAGAGTAGAAGGAGAGATCAGAGAGACAGAGACAGGTCAGAGTAGTATGAGAGATCAGAGAGACAGAGAGAGGTCAGAGTAGTAGGAGAGATCAGAGAGACAGAGACAGGTCAGAGTAGTAGGAGAGATCAGAGAGAGAGGTCAGAGAGACAGAGACAGGTCAGAGTAGTAGGAGAGATCAGAGAGACAGAGAGAGGTAAGAGTAGTAGGAGAGATCAGAGAGACAGAGAGAGGTCAGAGTAGTAGAAGAGATCAGAGAGACAGAGAGAGAGGTCAGAGTAGTAGGAGAGATCAGAGAGAGAGGTCAGAGTAGAAGGAGAGATCAGAGAGACAGGTCAGAATAGTAGGATATATCAGAGAGAGAAGGGTCAGAGTAGTAGGAGAGATCAGAGAGACAGAGAAAGAGGTAAGAGTAGCAGGAGAGATCAGAGAGAGAGGTCAGAGTAGTAGTAGAGATCAGAGAGAGAGGTCAGAGTAGTAGGAGAGATCAGAGAGACAGAGAGAGGTCAGAGTAGTAGGAGAGATCAGAGAGACAGAGACAGGTCAGAGTAGTAGGAGAGATCAGAGAGACAGAGACAGGTCAGAGTAGTAGGAGAGATCAGAGAGACAGAGAGAGGTCAGAGTAGTAGGAGAGATCAGAGAGAGACGTCAGAGTAGTAGGAGAGACAGAGAGACAAAGAGAAGGTCCAGAGTAGTAGGAGAGATCAGAGAGTCAGTAGGAGAGACAGAGACGACAGGTCCCCCCCCCCCGCCCCCCCGGAGGAAGTCAGAGAAGAGGAGAGATCAGAGAGACAGAGAGAGGTCAGAGTAGTAGGAGAGATCAGAAGAGGACAGAGACAGGTCAGAGTAGTAGGAGAGATTAGAGAGACAGAGAGAGGTCAGAAGTAGTAGGAGAGATCAGAGAGACAGAGAGAGGTCAGAGTAGTAGGAGAGATCAGAGAGACAGAGAGAGGTCAGAGTAGTAGGAGAGATCAGAGAGACAGAGAGAGGTCAGAGTAGCAGGAGAGATCAGAGAGACAGAGACAGGTCAGAGTAGTAGGAGAGATCAGAGAGACAGAGAGAGGTCAGAGTAGTAGGAGAGATCAGAGAGACAGGTCAGAATAGTAGGAGATATCAGAGAGAGAAGGGTCATAGTAGTAGGAGAGATCAGAGAGACAGAGACAGGTCAGAGTAGTAGGAGAGATCAGAGAGACAGAGCGAGGTCAGAGTAGTAGGAGAGATCAGAGAGACAGAGAGAGGTCAGAGTAGTAGGAGAGATCAGAGAGACAGAGACAGGTCAGAGTAGTAGGAGAGATCAGAGAGACAGAAACAGGTCAGAGTAGTAGGAGAGATCAGAGAGACAGAGACAGGTCAGAGTAGTAGGAGAGATCAGAGAGACAGAGCGAGGTCAGAGTAGTAGGAGAGATCAGAGAGACAGAGAGAGGTCAGAGTAGTAGGAGAGATCAGAGAGACAGAGACAGGTCAGAGTAGTAGGAGAGATCAGAGAGACAGAAACAGGTCAGAGTAGTAGGAGAGATCAGAGAGACAGAGAGAGGTCAGAGTAGAAGGAGAGATCAGAGAGAGTTCAGAGTAGTAGGAGAGATCAGAGAGACAGAGACAGGTCAGAGTAGAAGAAGAGATCAGAGAGACAGAGAGAGAGGTCAGAGTAGTAGGAGAGATCAGAGAGAGAAGGGTCAGAGTAGTAGGAGAGATCAGAGAGACAGAGAGAGGTCAGAGTAGCAGGGGAGATCAGAGACAGGTCAGAGTAGTAGGAGAGATCAGAGAGACAGAGACAGGTCAGAGTAGTAGGAGAGATCAGAGAGACAGGTCAGAGTAGTAGGAGAGATCAGAGAGACAGAGACAGGTCAGAGTAGTAGGAGAGATCAGAGAGACAGAGAGAGGTCAGAGTAGCAGGAGAGATCAGAGAGACAGAGCGAGAGGTCAGAGTAGCAGGAGAGATCAGAGAGACAGAGAGAGGTCAGAGTAGTAGGAGAGATCAGAGAGACAGAGACAGGTCAGAGTAGTAGGAGAGATCAGAGAGACAGAGAGAGAGGTCAGAGTAGTAGGAGAGATCAGAGAGAGAAGGGTCAGAGTAGTAGGAGAGATCAGAGACAGGTCAGAGTAGTAGGAGAGATCAGAGAGACAGAGAGAGGTCAGAGTAGCAGGAGAGATCAGAGAGAGTTCAGAGTAGTAGGAGAGATCAGAGAGACAGAGACAGGTCAGAGTAGAAGAAGAGATCAGAGAGACAGAGAGAGAGGTCAGAGTAGTAGGAGAGATCAGAGAGAGAAGGGTCAGAGTAGTAGGAGAGATCAGAGAGACAGAGAGAGGTCAGAGTAGCAGGAGAGATCAGAGACAGGTCAGAGTAGTAGGAGAGATCAGAGAGACAGAGACAGGTCAGAGTAGTAGGAGAGATCAGAGAGACAGAGAGAGGTCAGAGTAGTATGAGAGATCAGAGACAGAGACAGGTCAGAGTAGTAGGAGAGATCAGAGAGAGGTCAGAGTAGTAGGAGAGATCAGAGAGACAGAGAGAGGTCAGAGTAGTAGGAGAGATCAGAGAGACAGGTCAGAGTAGTAGGAGAGATCAGAGAGACAGAGACAGGTCAGAGTAGTAGGAGAGATCAGAGAGACAGAGAGAGGTCAGAGTAGCAGGAGAGATCAGAGAGACAGAGCGAGAGGTCAGAGTAGCAGGAGAGATCAGAGAGACAGAGAGAGGTCAGAGTAGTAGGAGAGATCAGAGAGACAGAGAGAGGTCAGAGTAGTAGGAGAGATCAGAGAGACAGAGACAGGTCAGAGTAGTAGGAGAGATCAGAGAGACAGAGACAGGTCAGAGTAGTAGGAGAGATCAGAGAGACAGAGAGAGAGGTCAGAGTAGTAGGAGAGATCAGAGAGAGAAGGGTCAGAGTAGTAGGAGAGATCAGAGACAGGTCAGAGTAGTAGGAGAGATCAGAGAGACAGAGAGAGGTCAGAGTAGCAGGAGAGATCAGAGACAGGTCAGATTAGTAGGAGAGATCAGAGAGACAGAGACAGGTCAGAGTAGTAGGAGAGATCAGAGAGACAGAGAGAGGTCAGAGTAGTAGGAGAGATCAGAGAGACAGGTCAGAGTAGTAGGAGAGATCAGAGAGACAGAGAGAGGTCAGAGTAGTAGGAGAGATCAGAGAGACAGAGAGAGGTCAGAGTAGTAGGAGAGATCAGAGAGACAGGTCAGAGTAGTAGGAGAGATCAGAGAGACAGAGACAGGTCAGAGTAGTAGGAGAGATCAGAGAGACAGAGAGAGGTCAGAGTAGTAGGAGAGATCAGAGAGACAGAGAGAGGTCAGAGTAGTAGGAGAGATCAGAGAGACCAGGGTCAAGAGTAGTAGGAGAGATCAGAGAGACAGAGACAGGTCAGAGTAGTAGGAGAGATCAGAGAGACAGAGAGAGGTCAGAGTAGTAGGAGAGATCAGAGAGACAGAGAGAGGTCAGAGTAGTAGGAGAGATCAGAGAGACAGAGACAGGTCAGAGTAGTAGGAGAGATCAGAGAGACAGAGAGAGGTCAGAGTAGTAGGAGAGATCAGAGAGACAGAGCGAGGTCAGAGTAGTAGGAGAGATCAGAGAGACAGAGAGAGAGGTAAGAGTAGTAGGAGAGATCAGAGAGACAGAGAGAGGTCAGAGTAGCAGGAGAGATCAGAGACAGGTCAGAGTAGTAGGAGAGATCAGAGAGACAGAGACAGGTCAGAGTAGTAGGAGAGATCAGAGAGACAGAGAGAGGTCAGAGTAGTATGAGAGATCAGAGAGACAGAGACAGGTCAGAGTAGTAGGAGAGATCAGAGAGACAGAGAGAGGTCAGAGTAGTAGGAGAGATCAGAGAGAGGTCAGAGTAGTAGGAGAGATCAGAGAGACAGGTCAGAGTAGTAGGAGAGATCAGAGAGACAGGTCAGAGTAGTAGGAGAGATCAGAGAGACAGAGAGAGGTCAGAGTAGTAGGAGAGATCAGAGAGACAGAGCGAGAGGTCAGAGTAGCAGGAGAGATCAGAGAGACAGAGCGAGAGGTCAGAGTAGCAGGAGAGATCAGAGAGACAGAGAGAGGTCAGAGTAGTAGGAGAGATCAGAGAGACAGAGAGAGGTCAGAGTAGTAGGAGAGATCGAGAGAGACAGAGACAGGTCAGAGTAGTAGGAGAGATCAGAGAGACAGAGAGAGAGGTCAGAATAGTAGGAGAGATCAGAGAGAGAAGGGTCAGAGTAGTAGGAGAGATCAGAGACAGGTCAGAGTAGTAGGAGAGATCAGAGAGACAGAGAGAGGTCAGAGTAGCAGGAGAGATCAGAGACAGGTCAGATTAGTAGGAGAGATCAGAGAGACAGAGACAGGTCAGAGTAGTAGGAGAGATCAGAGAGACAGAGAGAGGTCAGAGTAGTAGGAGAGATCAGAGAGACAGGTCAGAGTAGTAGGGGGGGGGGGGGGGGGGGAGAGATCAGAGAGACAGAGACAGGTCAGAGTAGTAGGAGAGATCAGAGAGACAGAGAGATGTCAGAATAGTAGGAGAGATCAGAGAGACAGAGACAGGTCAGAGTAGTAGGAGAGATCAGAGAGACAGAAACAGGTCAGAGTAGTAGGAGAGATCAGAGAGACAGAGAGAGGTCAGAGTAGTAGGAGAGATCAGAGAGAGTTCAGAGTAGTAGGAGAGATCAGAGAGACAGAGACAGGTCAGAGTAGAAGAAGAGATCAGAGAGACAGAGAGAGAGGTCAGAGTAGTAGGAGAGATCAGAGAGAGAAGGGTCAGAGTAGTAGGAGAGATCAGAGAGACAGAGAGAGGTCAGAGTAGCAGGAGAGATCAGAGACAGGTCAGAGTAGTAGGAGAGATCAGAGAGACAGAGACAGGTCAGAGTAGTAGGAGAGATCAGAGAGACAGAGAGAGGTCAGAGTAGTATGAGAGATCAGAGAGACAGAGACAGGTCAGAGTAGTAGGAGAGATCAGAGAGACAGAGAGAGGTCAGAGTAGTAGGAGAGATCAGAGAGAGGTCAGAGTAGTAGGAGAGATCAGAGAGACAGAGAGAGGTCAGAGTAGTAGGAGAGATCAGAGAGACAGGTCAGAGTAGTAGGAGAGATCAGAGAGACAGAGACAGGTCAGAGTAGTAGGAGAGATCAGAGAGACAGAGACCTCGAGGTCAGAGTAGCAGGAGAGAATCAGAGAGACAGAGCGAGAGGTCAGAGTAGCAGGAGAGATCAGAGAGACAGAGAGAGGTCAGAGTAGTAGGAGAGATCAGAGAGACAGAGAGAGGTCAGAGTAGTAGGAGAGATCAGAGAGACAGAGACAGGTCAGAGTAGTAGGAGAGATCAGAGAGGACAGAGAGAGGAGGTCAGAGTAGTAGGAGAGATCAGAGAGAGAGGTCAGAGTAGTAGGAGAGATCAGAGAGACAGAGAGAGGTCAGAGTAGTAGGAGAGATCAGAGAGACAGAGACGAGGTCAGAGTAGCAGGAGAGATCAGAGACAGGTCAGATTGTAGGAGAGATCAGAGAGACAGAGACAGGTCAGAGTAGTAGGAGAGATCAGAGAGACAGAGAGAGGTCAGATTAGTAGGAGAGATCAGGAGACAGGTCAGAGTAGTAGGAGAGATCAGAGAGACAGAGAGGAGGTCAGAGTAGTAGGAGAGATCAGAGAGACAGAGAGAGGTCAGAGTAGTAGGAGAGATCAGAGAGACAGAGAGAGGTCAGAATAGTAGGAGAGATCAGAGAGACAGAGACAGGTCAGAGTAGTAGAGAGATCAGAGAGACAGAGACAGGTCAGAGTAGTAGGAGAGATCAGAGAGACAGAGAGAGGTCAGAGTAGTAGGAGAGATCAGAGAGACAGAGACAGGTCAGAGTAGTAGGAGAGATCAGAGAGACAGAGACAGGTCAGAGTAGAAGAGAGATCAGAGAGACAGAGAGAGGTCAGAGTAGTAGGAGAGATCAGAGAGAGACAGGGTCAGAGTAGTAGGAGAGATCAGAGAGACAGAGAGAGGTCAGAGTAGTAGGAGAGATCAGAGAGACAGAGACAGGTCAGAGTAGTAGGAGAGAGAGTCAGAGAGACAGAGACAGGTCAGAGTAGTAGGAGAGATCAGAGAGACAGAGAGAGGTCAGAGTAGTATGAGAAGATCAGAGAGACAGAGACAGGTCAGAGTAGTAGGAGTAGAGAGAGATCAGAGAGACAGAGAGAGGTCAGAGTAGTAGGAGAGATCAGAGAGACAGAGAGAGGTCAGAGTAGTAGGAGAGATCAGAGAGACAGAGAGAGGTCAGAGTAGTAGGAGAGATCAGAGAGACAGGTCAGAGTAGTAGGAGAGATCAGAGAGACAGAGACAGGTCAGAGTAGTAGGAGAGATCAGAGAGACAGAGAGAGGTCAGAGTAGCAGGAGAGATCAGAGAGACAGAGCGAGAGGTCAGAGTAGCAGGAGAGATCAGAGAGACAGAGAGAGGTCAGAGTAGTAGGAGAGATCAGAGAGACAGAGAGAGGTCAGAGTAGTAGGAGAGATCAGAGAGACAGAGACAGGTCAGAGTAGTAGGAGAGATCAGAGAGACAGAGAGAGAGGTCAGAGTAGTAGGAGAGATCAGAGACAGAGGTCAGAGTAGTAGGAGAGATCAGAGAGACAGAGAGAGGTCAGAGTAGGAGAGGAGAGATCAGAGACAGAGAGGTCAGATAGTAGGAGAGATCAGAGAGACAGAGACAGGTCAGAGTAGTAGTAGAGGATCAGAGAGACAGAGAGAGGTCAGAGTAGTAGGAGAGATCAGAGAGACAGAGAGAGGTCAGAGTAGTAGGAGAGATTCAGAGAGACAGATGACGAGGTCAGAGTAGTAGGAGAGATCAGAGAGACAAGAGAGAGGTCAGATTAGTAGGAGGAGATCAGAGACAGCATGGAATAGTAGGAGAGGATCAGAGAGAAGCATAGTAGGAGAGAATCAGAGAGAAGAGAGAGGTCAGGAGCTAGTAGGAGAGATCAGAGGAGGACAGCCAGAGTAGAAGGTAGAGTAGTCAGAGAGAGAGTCAGAGAGACATGAGACAGGTCAGAGTAGTAGAGAGACATAGAGAGTCAAAGTAGTAGGAGATGAGCAGAGAGACAGGTCAGAGTAGTAGAAGAGATCAGAGAGACAGGTCAGAGTAGAAGTAGAGATCAGAGGAGAGAGGTCAGAGTAGAAGGAGAGATTCAGAGAAGGAGAGAGACAGGTCAGAGTAGTATGAGAGGATCAGAGAGACAGAGAGAGGTCAGAGTAGTAGGAAGAGATCAGAGGACAGGTCAGAGTAGTAGGAGAGATCAAGAGACAGAGACAGGTCAGAGTAGTAGGAGAGATCAGAGAGACAGAGAGAGGTCAGAGTAGTATGAGAGATCAGAGAGACAGAGACAGGTCAGAGTAGTAGAGAAGGATCAGAGAGACAGAGAGAGGTCAGAGTAGTAGGAGAGATCAGAGAGAGGTCAGAGTAGTAGGAGAGATCAAGAGAGACAGAGAGAGGTCAGAGTAGTAGGAGAGATCAGAGAGACAGAGAGAGGTCAGAGTAGTAGGAGAAGATCAGAGAGACAGGTCAGAGTAGTAGGAGAGATCAGAGAGACAGAGACAGGTCAGAGTAGTAGGAGAGATCAGAGAGACAGAGAGAGGTCAGAGTAGCAGGAGAGATCAAGAGAGACAGAGCGAGAGGTCAGAGTAGCAGGAGAGATCAGAGAGACAGAGAGAGGTCAGAGTAGTAGGAGAGATCAGAGAGACAGAGAGAGGTCAGAGTAGTAGGAGAGAATCAGAGAGGACAGAGACAGGTCAGAGTAGTAGGAGGCGGAGATCAGAGAGACAGAGAGAGAGGTCCAGAGTAGTAGGAGAGATCAGAGAGAGAGGTCAGAGTAGTAGGAGAGATCAGAGAGACAGAGAGAGGTCAGAGTAGTAGGAGAGATCAGAGAGACAGAGAGAGGTCAGAGTAGCAGGAGAGATCAGAGACAGGTCAGATTAGTAGGAGAGATCAGAGAGACAGAGACAGGTCAGAGTAGTAGGAGAGATCAGAGAGACAGAGAGAGGTCAGAGTAGTAGGAGAGATCAGAGAGACAGAGACAGGTCAGAGTAGTAGGAGAGATCAGAGAGACAGAGAGAGGTCAGAGTAGTAGGAGGAGATCAGAGAGACAGAGAGAGGTCAGAGTAGTAGGAGGAGATCAGAGACAGGTCCAGAGTAAGTAGGAGAGATCAGAGAGACAGTGACAGGTCAGAGTAGTAGGAGAGATCAGAGAGACAGAGAGAGGTCAGAGTAGTAGGAGAGATCAGAGAGACAGAGAGAGGTCAGAGTAGTAGGAGAGATCAGAGAGACAGAGAGAGGTCAGAGTAGTAGGAGAGATCAGAGAGACAGAGAGAGGTCAGAGTAGTAGGAGAGATCAGAGAGACAGAGAGAGGTCAGAGTAGTAGGAGAGATCAGAGAGACAGAGAGCAGGTCAGAGTAGTAGGAGAGATCAGAGAGACAGAGAGAGGTCAGAGTAGAAGGAGAGATCAGAGAGACAGGTCAGAGTAGTAGGAGAGATCAGAGAGACAGAGAAGGGTCAGAGTAGTAGAGAGATCAGAGAGACAGAGAGAGGTCAGAGTAGTAGGAGAGATCAGAGAGGACAGGTCAGAGTAGTAGAGAGAGATCAGAGAGACAGAGAGAGGTCAGAGTAGTAGGAGAGATCAGAGAGAGGTCAGAGTAGTAGGAGAGATCAGAGAGACAGGTCAGAGTAGTAGGAAGAGATCAGAGAGACAGGTCAGAGTAGAAGGATGGAGATCAGAGAGAGAGGTCAGAGTAGAAGGAGAGATCAGAGAGACATGTCAGAAAAGTAGGAGAGGATCAGAGAGACAGAGAGAGTCAGAGTAGTAGAGAGATCAGAGAGACAGGTCAGAGTAGTAGGAGAGATCAGAGAGACAGAGGACAGGTCACAGTAGTAGGAGAGATCAGAGAGACAGAGAGAGGTCGAGTAGTAGGAGAGATCAGAGAGACAGAGAGAGGTCAGAGTAGTAGGAGAGATCAGAGAGACAGAGAGAGAGGTCAGAGTAGTAGAGAGATCAGAGAGACAGAGACAGGTCAGAGTAGTAGAGAGATCAGAGAGACAGAGAGAGGTCAGAGCAGGTAGGAGAGATCAAGAGAGAGTCAGAGTAGTAGGAGAGATCAGAGAGACAGAGAGAGGTCAGAGTAGTAGGAGAGATCAGAGAGACAGAGAGAGGTCAGAGTAGTAGGAGAGATCAGAGAGACAGAGAGAGAGGTAAGAGTAGTAGGGAGAGATCAGAGAGACAGAGAGAGGTCAGAATAGTAGGAGAGATCATAGACGGACAGAGAGAGGTCAGAGTAGTAGGACAGAGATCAGAGAGACAGAGACAGGTCAGAGTAGTAGGAGAGATCTAGAGAGAGTGAGATTCAGAGTAGTAGGAGAGACAGAGGGACAGAGAGAGAGGTCAGAGTAGTAGGAGAGATCAGAGAGACAGAAACAGGTCAGAGTAGTAGGAGAGATCAGAGAGACAGAGAGAGGTCAGAGTAGTAGGAGAGAGATCAGAGAGAGTTCTGAGTAGTAGGAGAGATCAGAGAGACAGAGACAGGTCAGAGTAGAAGAAGAGATCAGAGAGACAGAGAGAGAGTCAGAGTAGTAGGAGAGATCAGAGAGAGAGAAGGGTCAGAGTAGTAGTTGAAGATCAGAGAGACAGAGAGAGGTCAGAGTAGCAGGAGAGATCAGAGACAGGTCAGAGTAGTAGGAGAGATCAGAGAGACAGAGACAGGTCAGAGTAGTAGGAGAGATCAGAGAGACAGAGAGAGGTCAGAGTAGTATGAGAGATCAGAGAGACAGAGACAGGTCAGAGTAGTAGGAGAGATCAGAGAGACAGAGAGAGGTCAGAGTAGTAGGAGAGATCAGAGAGAGGTCAGAGTAGTAGGAGAGATCAGAGAGACAGAGAGAGGTCAGAGTAGTAGGAGAGATCAGAGAGACAGGTCAGAGTAGTAGGAGAGATCAGAGAGACAGAGACAGGTCAGAGTAGTAGGAGAGATCAGAGAGACAGAGAGAGGTCAGAGTAGCAGGAGAGATCAGAGAGACAGAGCGAGAGGTCAGAGTAGCAGGAGAGATCAGAGAGACAGAGAGAGGTCAGAGTAGTAGGAGAGATCAGAGAGACAGAGAGAGGTCAGAGTAGTAGGAGAGATCAGAGAGACAGAGACAGGTCAGAGTAGTAGGAGAGATCAGAGAGACAGAGAGAGAGGTCAGAGTAGTAGGAGAGATCAGAGACAGGTCAGAGTAGTAGGAGAGATCAGAGAGACAGAGAGAGGTCAGAGTAGCAGGAGAGATCAGAGACAGGTCAGATTAGTAGGAGAGATCAGAGAGACAGAGACAGGTCAGAGTAGTAGGAGAGATCAGAGAGACAGAGAGAGGTCAGAGTAGTAGGAGAGATCAGAGAGACAGGTCAGAGTAGTAGGAGAGATCAGAGAGACAGAGACAGGTCAGAGTAGTAGGAGAGATCAGAGAGACAGAGAGAGGTCAGAGTAGTAGGAGAGATCAGAGAGACAGAGACAGGTCAGAGTAGTAGGAGAGATCAGAGAGACAGAAACAGGTCAGAGTAGTAGGAGAGATCAGAGAGACAGAGAGAGGTCAGAGTAGTAGGAGAGATCAGAGAGAGTTCAGAGTAGTAGGAGAGATCAGAGAGACAGAGACAGGTCAGAGTAGAAGAAGAGATCAGAGAGACAGAGAGAGAGGTCAGAGTAGTAGGAGAGATCAGAGAGAGAAGGGTCAGAGTAGTAGGAGAGATCAGGCAGAGAGACAGAGAGAGGTCAGAGTAGCAGGAGAGATCAGAGACAGGTCAGAGTAGTAGAGAGATCAAGAGAGACAGAGGGACAGGTCAGAGTAGTAGGAGAGATCAGAGAGTGGAGACAGAGAGAGGTCAGAGTAGTATGAGAGATCAGAGAGACAGAGACAGGTCAGAGTAGTAGGAGAGATCAGAGAGACAGAGAGAGGTCAGAGTAGTAGGAGAGATCAGAGAAAGAGGGGGGGGTTTTTCAGAGTAGTTAGGAGAGATCAGAGAGACAGAGAGAGGTCAGAGTAGTAGGAGAGATCAGAGAGACAGAGAGAGGTCGAGTAGTAGGAGAGATCAGAGAGACAGGTCAGAGTAGTAGGAGAGATCAGAGAGACAGAGACAGGTCAGAGTAGTAGGAGAGATCAGAGAGACAGAGGAGGGTGGGTCAGAGTAGCAGGAGAGAAATCAGAGAGACAGAGCGAGAGGTCAGAGTAGCAGGAGAGATCAGAGAGACAGAGAGAGGTCAGAGTAGTAGGAGAGATCAGAGAGACAGAGAGAGGTCAGAGTAGTAGGAGAGATCAGAGAGACAGAGACAGGTCAGAGTAGTAGGAGAGATCAGAGAGACAGAGAGAGAGGTCAGAGTAGTAGGAGAGATCAGAGAGAGAGGTCAGAGTAGTAGGAGAGATCAGAGAGACAGAGAGAGGTCAGAGTAGTAGGAGAGATCAGAGAGACAGAGAGAGGTCAGAGTAGCAGGAGAGATCAGAGACAGGTCAGATTAGTAGGAGAGATCAGAGAGACAGAGACAGGTCAGAGTAGTAGGAGAGATCAGAGAGACAGAGAGAGGTCAGAGTAGTAGGAGAGATCAGAGAGACAGAGACAGGTCAGAGTAGTAGGAGAGATCAGAGAGACAGAAACAGGTCAGAGTAGTAGGAGAGATCAGAGAGACAGAGAGAGGTCAGAGTAGTAGGAGAGATCAGAGAGAGTTCAGAGTAGTAGGAGAGATCAGAGAGACAGAGACAGGTCAGAGTAGAAGAAGAGATCAGAGAGACATAGAGAGAGGTCAGAGTAGTAGGAGAGATCAGAGAGAGAAGGGTCAGAGTAGTAGGAGAGATCAGAGAGACAGAGAGAGGTCAGAGTAGCAGGAGAGATCAGAGACAGGTCAGAGTAGTAGGAGAGATCAGAGAGACAGAGACAGGTCAGAGTAGTAGGAGAGATCAGAGAGACAGAGAGAGGTCAGAGTAGTATGAGAGATCAGAGAGACAGAGACAGGACAGAGTAGTAGGAGAGATCAGAGAGACAGAGAGAGGTCAGAGTAGTAGGAGAGATCAGAGAGAGGTCAGAGTAGTAGGAGAGATCAGAGAGACAGGTCAGAGTAGTAGGAGAGATCAGAGAGACAGAGACAGGTCAGAGTAGTAGGAGAGATCAGAGAGACAGAGAGATGTCAGAATAGTAGGAGAGATCAGAGAGACAGAGACAGGTCAGAGTAGTAGGAGAGATCAGAGAGACAGAGAGAGGTCAGAGTAGTAGGAGAGATCAGAGAGAGTTCAGAGTAGTAGGAGAGATCAGAGAGACAGAGACAGGTCAGAGTAGAAGAAGAGATCAGAGAGACAGAGAGAGAGGTCAGAGTAGTAGGAGAGATCAGAGAGAGAAGGGTCAGAGTAGTAGGAGAGATCAGAGAGACAGAGAGAGGTCAGAGTAGCAGGAGAGATCAGAGACAGGTCAGAGTAGTAGGAGAGATCAGAGAGACAGAGACAGGTCAGAGTAGTAGGAGAGATCAGAGAGACAGAGAGAGGTCAGAGTAGTATGAGAGATCAGAGAGACAGAGACAGGTCAGAGTAGTAGGAGAGATCAGAGAGACAGAGAGAGGTCAGAGTAGTAGGAGAGATCAGAGAGACAGAGAGAGGTCAGAGTAGTATGAGAGATCAGAGAGACAGAGAGAGGTCAGAGTAGTAGGAGAGATCAGAGAGACAGAGAGGTCAGAGTAGTAGGAGAGATCAGAGAGACAGGTCAGAGTAGTAGGAGAGATCAGAGAGACAGAGACAGGTCAGAGTAGTAGGAGAGATCAGAGAGACAGAGAGAGGTCAGAGTAGCAGGAGAGATCAGAGAGACAGAGCGAGAGGTCAGAGTAGCAGGAGAGATCAGAGAGACAGAGAGAGGTCAGAGTAGTAGGAGAGATCAGAGAGACAGAGAGAGGTCAGAGTAGTAGGAGAGATCAGAGAGACAGAGACAGGTCTGAGTAGTAGGAGAGATCAGAGAGACAGAGAGAGAGGTCAGAGTAGTAGGAGAGATCAGAGAGACAGAGAGAGGTCAGAGTAGTAGGAGAGATCAGAGAGACAGAGAGAGGTCAGAGTAGCAGGAGAGATCAGAGACAGGTCAGATTAGTAGGAGAGATCAGAGAGACAGAGACAGGTCAGAGTAGTAGGAGAGATCAGAGAGACAGAGAGAGGTCAGAGTAGTAGGAGAGATCAGAGAGACAGGTCAGAGTAGTAGGAGAGATCAGAGAGACAGAGACAGGTCAGAGTAGTAGGAGAGATCAGAGAGACAGAGAGATGTCAGAATAGTAGGAGAGATCAGAGAGACAGGTCAGAGTAGTAGGAGAGATCAGAGAGACAGAGAGAGAGGTCAGAGTAGTAGGAGAGATCAGAGAGACAGAGAGAGGTCAGAGTAGCAGGAGAGATGAGAGAGGTCAGAGTAGTAGGAGAGATCAGAGAGACAGAGAGAGAGGTCAGAGTAGTAGGAGAGATCAGAGAGACAGAGAGAGGTCAGAGTAGTAGGAGAGATCAGAGAGACAGAGACAGGTCAGAGTAGTAGGAGAGATCAGAGAGACAGAGACAGGTCAGAGTAGCAGGAGAGATCAGAGAGACAGGTCAGAGTAGTAGAAGAGATCAGAGACATCAACTTTTTAGGAGAGGTTAGTTATATAGCAGAGGTCAAATATATAGCAGAGGTCAGATATGTAGGTCGTCAGATACACTACATGACCAAAAGTATGTGGACACCTGCTCGTCAAACATCTCATTCCAAAATCATGGGCATTAATATGGAGTTGGTCCCCCCATTTGCTGCTATAACAGCCTCCACTCTTCTGGGAAGGCTTTCCACTAGATGTTGGAACATTGCTGCAGAGACTTGCTTCCATTCAGCCACAAGAGCATTAGTGAGGTCGGGCACTGATGTAGGGCGATTAGGACTGGCTCATAGTCGGCGTTTCAATTAATCCCAAATTTGTTCGATGGGGTTGAGGTCAGGGCACTGTGTCCAGTCTAGTTCTTCCACACTGATCTCGACAAACCATTTCTGTATGGACCTCGCTTTGTGCATGGGGGCATTGTCATGCTGAAACAGCAAAGGGCCTTCCCCAAACTGTTGCCACAAAGTTGGAAGCACAGAATCATCTAGAATGTAATTGTATGCTGTAGCGTTGATTTCCCTTCACTGGAACTAAGGGGCCAAGCCCGAACCATGAAAAACAGCCCCAGACCATTATTTCTCCTCCACCAAACTTTACAGTTGGCACTATGCATTGGGGCAGGTAGCATTCTCCTGGCATCCGCTAAACCCAGATTAGTCCTTTGGACTGCCAGATGATGAAGCGTGACTCATCACTCCAGAGAACACGTTTCCACTGCTGCAGAGTCCAATGGCGGCGAGCTTTACACCACTCCAGCCGAAGCTTGGCGTTGTGCAAGGTGATCTTAGGCTTCTGTTCGGCCATGGAATCCCATTTCATGAAGCTCCCAACAAACAGTTATTGTGCTGACGTTGCTTCCAGAGGCAGTTTGGAACTCGGTAGTGAGTGTTGCAACCGAGGACAGATGATTTTTACTCGCTTCAGCACTCAGCGGTCCTGTTCTGTGAGCTTGTGTCTCCTACCACTTCGCGGCTGAGCCTTTGTTGCTCCTAGACGTTTCCACTTCACAATAACAGCACTTACAGTTGACCGGGGAAGCTCTAGCAGGGCAGAAATTTGACGAACTGACTTGTAGAAAAGGTGGCATCCTATGACGGTGCCACGTTGAAAGTCACTGAGCTCTTCAGTAAGGCCATTCTACTGCCAATGTTTGTCTATGGAGATTGCATGGCGGTGTGCTCGATTTTATACAACTGTCAGCAACGGGTGTGGCTGAAACAGCCAAAACCACTAATTTGAAGGGGTGTCCACATACTTTTGCATATATAGTGTATGTAGGAGAGGTCAGATATATAGGATGGGTCAGATAAGGAAACGGTTAGGCCACAGAGGAGGAGGTAGAATGCAGACAGAGGGGAACACAGCTCTGTTCTGCTGTTGACAGTTCCTCAGGACCCTGCATAATCTCTGTTAGGAGGATATTTTAGGAGGTGGTCGCTGGTTGGGCCTCTGCTAGGAGGTTAGTTTAGGTAGTTTGAGGTATTTTTTTGTATTTATTAGGGATCCACATTAGTTTCTGCCAAGGCAGCAGCTACTCTACCTGGGGTCAAAACATATTAAAGCACTTACATTACATATAAAACAAAATATAAAACAGTACATCATATAACATTATTACACGACTACATATCTACAATACAACATGTGTCTATACCCTTGTGTGTGTCTCTTCACAGTCCCCGTTGTACCATAAGATGTATTTTACCTGTTTTTTAAATCTGATTCTACTACTTGTATCAGTTACTTGATGTAGAATAGAGTTCCATGTAGTCATGGCTCTATGTAGTACTGTGCACCTCCCATAGTCTGTTCTGGACTTGGGGACTGTGAAGAGACCTCTGGTGGCATGTCTTGTGGGGTATGCATGGGTGTCTGAGCTGTGTGCTAGTCGTTTAAACAGACAGCTCGGTACATTCAGCTTGTCAACACCTCTCACAAATACAAGTAGTGATGAAGTCAATCTCTCTTCCACTCTGAGCCAGGAGAGACTGACATGCATGTCATTAATGTTAGCTCTCCGTGTACTTTTAAGGGCCAGCCGTGCTGCTCTGTTCTGAGCCAACTGCAATTTTCCCAAGTCCCTCTTTGTGGCACCTGACCACACTACTGAACAGTGTCCAGGTGAGACAAAACTAGGGCCTGTCTGTAGGACCTGCCTTGTTGATAGTGTTGTTAAGAAGGTAGAGCAGAGCTTTATTATGGACAGACTTCTCCCCATCTTAGCTACTGTTGTATCAATATGTTTTTACCATGACAGTTTACAATCCAGGGTTACTCCAAGCAGTTTAGTCACCTCAACTTGCTCAATTTCCACATGATTCATTACAAGATTTAATTGAGGTTTAGGGTTTAGTAAATGATTTGTCCCAAATACAATGCTTTTAGTTTCAGAAATATTTAGGACTAACTTATTCCTTGCCACCCACTCTGAAACCAACTGCAGCTCTTTGTTAAATGTTGCAGTCATTTCAGTTGCTGTGGTAGCTGAGGTGGCCACTAGGGTTGGGTGGTATCTATACATTCATACCGTTTCTGTACCATCCTGGGGTATTTGTCAATATGTTTTGGGTATTTGGTATTACTGGAAGTGCACACATGGGGCGCTATGATAAAAATGATTTTTAAATATATATATCAGTGCATTCGGAAAGTATTCAGACCCCTTGACTTTTCCCACATTTAACGTTACAGCCTTATTCTAAAATTGATTAAATAGTTTTTTCCCCTCATCAATTTACACACAATACCCCATAATGGCAAAGCACAAACTGGTTTTTAGAAATGTTTGCAGCCAGTGACCGTTAGGTTTGGACGATATACCGGGGTATTTCCACATACCAACGGTATGATTTTCAATTTTCAATCCCATTAAAAAATTTGGACACACCTACTCATTCAAGGGTTTGTCTTTATTTTTACTATTTTCTACATTGTAGAATAATAGTGAAGACATCAAAACTATGAAATAACACATATGGAATCATGTAGTAACCCAAAAAGTGTTAAACAAATCAAAATATATTTGAGATTCTTCAAAGTAGCCACCCTTTGCCTTGATGACAGCTTTGCACACTCTTGGCATTCTCTCAACCAGCTTCACCTGGAATGCTTTTCTAACAGTTTTGAAGGACTTCCCACATATGCTGAGTACTTGTTGGCTGCTTTTCCTTCACTCTGTGGTCCGACTCATCCCAAACCATCTCAAATGGGTTGAGGTCGGGGGATTGTGGAGGCCAGGTCATCTGATGCAGCACTCCATCACTCTCCTTCTTGGTAAAATAGCCCTTACACAGCCTGGAGGTGTGTTGGGTCATTGTCCTGTTGAAAAACAAATGATAGTCCCACTAAGCCCAAACCAGATGGGATGGCGTATCGCTGCAGAATGCTGTGGTAGCCATGCTGGTTAAGTGTGGCTTGAATTCTAAATAAATCACAGACAGTGTCACCAGCAAAGCACCCCCACACCATAATACCTTCTCCATACTTCACGGTTGGAAATACACATGCAGAGATCATCCGTTCACGCTCTCGGTGGTTGGAACCAAGCAGGTCTCTTCTTATTGGTGTCCTTTAGTAGTGGTTTCTTTGCAGCAATTCGACCATGAAGGCCTGATTCACACAGTCCCCTCTGAACAGTTGATGTTGAGATGTGTTTGTGACTTGAACTGATCCTCTGCATCAGAGGTAACTCTGGGTCTTCCATTCCTGTGGCGGTCCTCCTGAGAGCCAGTTTCATCACAGCGCTTGATGGCTTTTATGACTGCACCTGAAGAAACTTTCAAAGTTCCGTATTGACTGAACTTCATGTCTTAAAGTAATGATGGACTGTCGTTTCTCTTTGCTTATTTCTGTATACGCCCCCTACCTTGTCACAACACAACTAATTGCTCAAACGCATTAAGAAGGAAAGAAATTCCACAAATTAACTTTGAACAAGGCACACCTGTTAATTGAAATGCATTCCAGGTGACTACCTCATGAAGATGGTTGAGAGAATGCCAAGAGTGTGCAAAGCTGTCATCAAGGCAAAGGGTGGCTACTTTGAAGAATCTCACATTTTGATTTGTTTAGCACTTTTTTGGTTACTACATGATTCAGTACCGGTACTCCCTGTATATAGCCTCGCTATTGTTATTTTTACTGCTGCTCTTTAATTATTTGTTACTTTTATTTCGTATTATTTTATATAGAATTTGTGTGATTTTCTTGGGTATTCTTTCTTAAAACTGCATTGTTGGTTAAGGGCTTGCAAGTAAGCATTTCACTGTAAGGTCTACACCTGTTGTATTCGCCGCGTGTGACAAATAACATTTGATTTGATATGTGTTATTTAATAGTTTTGATATCGTCACTATTATTCTACAATGTAGAAAATAGTAAAAATAAAGAAAACCCTTGAATGAGTAGGTGTGTCCAAACTTTTGACTGGTACTGTCAGTTGAAGTCAGAAGTTTACATACACCTTAGCCAAATAAATTTAAACTCCGTTTTTCACAATTCCTGACATTTAATCCTAGTATAAATTCCCTGCCTTAGGTCAGTTAGGATCACCACTTTATTTTAAGAATGTGAAATGTCAGAATAATAGTAGAGAGAATGATTTATTTCAGCTTTTATTTCTTTCATCACATTCCCAGTGGGTCAGAAGTTTACATACACTCAATTAGTATTTGGTAGCATTGCCTTTAAATTGTTTAACTTGGGTCAAACGTTTCGGGTAGCCTTCCACAAGCTTCCCACAATAAATTGGGTGAATTTTGGCCCATTCCTCCTGACAGAGCTGGAGTAACTGAGTCAGGTTTGTAGGCCTCCTTGCTCGCACACGCCTTTTCAGTTCTGCCCACACATTTTCTATAGGATTGAGGTCAGGGCTTTGTGATGGCCACTCCAATACCTTTGACTTTGTTGTCCTTAAGCCATTTTGCTACAACTTTGGAAGTATGCTTGGGGTCATTGTCCATTTGGAAGACCCATTTGCGACCAAGCTTTAACTTCCTGACTGATGTCTTGAGATGTTGCTTCAATATATCCACATAATTTTCCTTCCTCATGATGCCATCTATTTTGTGAAGTGCACCAGTCCCTCCTGCAGCAAAGCACCCCCACAGCATGATGCTGCCTCCTCCGTGCTTCACGGTTGGGATGGTGTTCCTCGGCTGGCAAGCTCCCCCTTTTTCCTCCAAACATAACAATTGTCATTATGGCCAAACAGTTCTATTTTTGTTTCATCAGACCAGAGGACATTTCTCCAAAAAGTACGATCTTTGTCCCAATGTGCAGTTGCAAACCGTAGTCTGGCTTTTTTATGGCGGTTTTGGAGCAGTGGAATCTTCCTTGCTGAGTGGCCTTTCAGGTTATGTCGATATAGGACTCGTTTTACTGTGGATATAGATACTTTTGTACCTGTTTCCTCCAGCATCTTCACAAGGACCTTTGCTGTTGTTCTGCGATTGATTTGCACTTTTCGCCCCAAAGTACATTAATCTCTAGAAGACAGAACGTGTCTCCTTCCTGAGCGGTATGACGGATGCGTGGTCCCATGGTGTTTATACTTGCGTACTATTGTTTGTACAGATGAACGTGGTACCTTCAGGCGTTTGGAAATTGCTCCCAAGGATGAACCAGACTTGTGGAGGTCTACAATTTTTTTTCTGAGGTCTTGGCTGATTTATTTTAATTTTCCCATGATGTCCAGCAAATAAGCACTGAGTTTGAAGGTAGGCCTTGAAATACATCCACAGGTACACCTCCAATTGACTCAAATGATGTCAATTAGCCTATCAGAAGCTTCTAAAGCCATGACATCATTTTCAGAAATTTTCCAAGCTGTTTAAAGGCACAGTCAACTTAGTGTATGTAAACTTCTGACCCACTGGAATTGTGATACAGTGAATTATAAGTGAAATAATCTGTCTGTAAACAATTGTTAGAAAAAGTACTTGTGTCATGCACAAAGTAGATGTCCTAACCGACTTGCCAAAACTATAGTTTGTTAACAAGAAATGTGTGGAGTGGTTGAAAAACGAGTTTCAATGACTCCAAGCTAAGTGTATGTAAACTTCCGACTTCAACTGTATATATATATATATAATGTAACATTTAGATGTAGTCTCTATTTATTAAAACTGCTCAGAAAAGACCAGAATTGCAGTCACCTGTTAACAAGAGTAGATCAACTTTGTCTTGAGGCATCTTTTAGATGATTGGTGGGGATGGCTGAGCTATCATCAAGGCTGAGACATTAGACATGATCCCTCCCCCTCTTTCTGATCCCCATGGATTTTTTAAATTATACTTGCTAGCTAATGACAGTTGTTCGCTAGCTAGCTAACCAGAGTCTGCATTATATCACATTTGGTAGTACTAAAACAAGATGTCAATAACGCATTTTCTCATAGACTAAATACTGTTTTGGCTAACATACATTACATATTAAAATGCTTTGCTTGCTTACCTCAAGTTGAAAAAACTGTTTATCCTCCAGGTTTGACAGATTGTCCTTTTTTTGTCTTGCATAAACTGTCAGTTGACAGAAGAATGTTCCATGAATTTGAAATGTTCAACATTCCTAAAATGTCTCAAGACATCGCACTATTTTACATGAGTGTCTTTAGACATGTCTTGAAGACACACATAAAATATCTCAAGACATGGCATTGACATGTCTTCAAAATGATTCTTAAAGATGTCTTGAGACCAAAAGTGTCTCAAGACGTCTCAATTGCATGTCTCAAGACATCTCTAGACCAAGGTGATGGGTATGTAAAATGTCTATTAAAATGACAGTGCAGTTATCACAAAACATTATTTTCAGTGTTATAGCCGATAGGCTATAAAGGCCTGGGGGAAGTTGTGTAATCCTTTTAATTGTCTGAAAAGTTATCAATTGTCACTATTGAAATGTTACTGTAACTGCGTTCTATGTCTGTAAAGGGTTGCAGTAGGAATCACTTCACTGCCTGGCCCTAGCGGTCATACATATGTAATTGGACCATTATTCTGCATTGGAAATTGACATGAAATTGTATGGTTTTAACGGAAAAACAAATTTAAAAATGGCAGTTTAAACTTTAAGCAAAATGTTCCATTTGTCACATCCCTAGCTTCCACCATTTTAAATTAGTCAACTGGGTGAGGATTCTTATGAATTGGGAGCAATCAGCCAATGAAGTGAAAATGCACTACTTTAAAATGGAGATAGCTTCAATGGCGCTGCCCACGCTGTCACAGACGCTATAATGGCACAGATACAAAGATGAGCCCTCTATCTCTTTATGGCCTGATGTTCACACGCATATCTGTCCTCTCATTGGCTAGAATGGTCCCACCTGATCTCGCCGCCTCCCATCTTTGAGGACATGTATTTCCATTGTTTCTTGTCACTATAATAGACAATATTTGGAGAATATGTAATATAGACAAGGCGGCGGCATACACAGTTGGATTACTTCATGGAGCAAAACAAATATTTATTTTAAAAGCAGCATTTTCTAAATTCAAATAAACCACCTGAAACTGGACACAGACATTTTAGAAGATACATGTTTGGCCAAATTGAGAAGGAAGATAGCATTGCCAAGTTAAGGCTGGTTGAAAATTCTCTGTAATGGATAATCACATCTGTAGCTAAGCCATCTCTAGAGCTAGCTGGTTGTGCATAACTACCAGGTACACTGCCCAAACACCCACCCAGTCCTAAAAACATAGCTCCAGGGCTCCGGCCCAAATGTTACACTTTCCCCTATATAGTGCACTACTTTTGACCAGAGCCCTATGTATTATTTGTGCTATTTAGGACGTATTTAGCCATGTCCTGTCCTCTGGTCCTCTCTCAACCAGTGTGTCTGCTGTTCCAGTGACCCAGACCTTCAATAGCCCTTATAAATAAACCCTCAGAAGACTAATAATGCACACCCTTCTATTTCCAGATGACACATCATGGAGAAAGGCCCCTACCACAGGACACTACTACCTACTGATGTCATAATCTAATATGGTTCCTTAGGTATCTAGCTAGCATGATTGTAAGAAATATATGATCTAGCCAGCTAGCTAAGATTTGAGTTTCTCTAGCCAGCTAGCTAAAAGTCTGTGTCAAAGCAGCTACCAATGAGGAGCATACTACGAAGCAGCGTCAATGAGTTAGCCACCTAACTTGCCTAAAGATTCTGAAATAACTATTTAATGGGCATGGTCTAATTGACTCAACAACCAAAACACATAAATTAATCTTTCTTAATTAATCAGAAAATCAATAGCTATTTCTGGTTGTTTAGCTATCAAAGTTAGCTGGCTAACTCATTGATCCTGTTGTGTAGTGTACCCGTGCTGCTAGCTGACACATATAGCTAGCTAAGTAGTTCGTTACCTGGCTAGAGTCGCAAACCAGCCAACTAGGTTTATTTTACTGATTAAATAATGTCCACACATCTTATGAAGAATCATTTCCACACAGCTTCTTTGACGACTAACGTTAGTACTTATAAATTGTGTCAACTATACTAGTTAACTTATAACTTCTAGCTAGTTAGCTACCTAAGTTAGCTGGCTGACTACATGTAGGTAAGTTATCGCTTAGCAACCACCTCATATCAATAGAAGCCAGACAGCTTAGCAAAGTTGTTACGTTGCGCTACTCCGCCTAGCTTAGCAAACCAGCAAGTTAGCCAACTTAACTAGATAACGTTAACCTTAGTTGGGATCTAGCTAACGTTAGACAACATTGAACGTGACCAACACCAAAAACCAGTTATGTAGGTAACGTATACATTTCTAACTTTGGCCAAATGTAAAGTAGCTTCTTTGGTGGCTCGCTAACTAGTTAGCAATACCGTTAGGCTAGCTAAATAGCCAGCAATCCAAACTGTGGTATGCAAGCTAGCTAACGTTAGCTATCAAACTTGGCAGCTAACGACCCACACGAGGTCTATTAAAAGATTGCAATCACCAACTTGCACAGGTCAGCAAGATATTCGTGTATTAATAAAAAGGTGTCACTCTGGGTTCACACAAACATTTATTTGTTAGCTAGTTTGCTAACCGACGTTACCTTGGAAGCTACACTGTGGATCCACTCCCTTCTCTTTCCTGGTGACGTAGTGTTGACGGTGGAGCGCATCAAAACCGTGATGTATCATTGGTCAATTCTAATCATGGAACTTGACTTCTAAATTCTAGGAATAATAATATGCCATTTAGCAGACGCTTTTATCCAAAGCGATTTACAGTCGTGCGTGCATACATTTTTGGGTATGGGTGGTCCCGGGGATCGAACCCACTACCCTGGCGTTACAAGCGCCGTGCTCTACCAGCTGAGCTACAGATTTTACATACAGTATATGGGATGCAACAATGAACACAACGTAGCTTGCGTTTAATAAAGCGAGTTACCGGTCTCGGACAGTCCTCAAATCATATTTTATTTGTCACATGCTTCATAGACAACAGGTGTAGACTGACAGCGAAATGCTTACTTATGGGTCCTTTTCCAACAATGCAGAGTTAAACATAAGATAAATAATACAATAAAAAATAGAAATAGTGGCACAGTGAATAACGAATAAAAATAACATGGCTATACAGTATATAGAAAGTTGAAAATAACATGACTATACACAGAGAGTACCTGTACCAAGTCGATGTGCAGGGGTACGAGGTAATTGAGGTAGCTATGTACTGTACATATTGGTAGGGGTAAAGTGACTAGCAGCAGTGTGTATGTGTGTGTTTGTGTGCGTGCATGTGTTGAGGTGTCAGTGTAAGAATATGTGAGTGTGTGGGTAGAATCCAGTGTGTTTGCACTGCAAGAGAGGTAGTGTAAAACAAGGTCAATGCAGGTAGTCTCGACCCACTCCACTACAGCCCCGTCGATGTGAATGAGGGCGTGCTCTGGCCTGCCATTTCCTGTAGTTCACGATCAGCTCCTTTGTCTTACTGACATTGAGGGAGAGGTTGTTGTCCTGGCACCACATGGCCAGGTCTCTTACCTCCTCCCTATAGGCTGTCTCATCGTTGAGGGAGAGGTTGTTGTCCAGGCACCACACGGCCAGGTCTCTGACCTCCTCCCTATAGGCTGTCTCATCGTTGAGGGAGAGGTTGTTGTCCTGGCACCACACTGCCAGGTGTCTGACCTCCTCCCTATAGGCTGTCTCATCATCGTCGGTGATCAGGCCTACCACTGTCGTGTCGTCAGCAAACTTAATGATGGTGTTGGAGTTGTGCACAGTCACGCAGTCGTGGGTGAACAGGGAGTACAGGAGGGGACTGAGAACGCACCCCTGAGGGGCCCCATGTTGAGGGTCAGCATGGTGGATGTGTTGTTGCCTAACCTCAACACCTGGGAGCGGCCCGTCAGGAAGTCCAGGATCCAGTTGCAGAGGGAGGTGTTCAGTCCCAGGGACCTTATTGTGACTTCTTAATTGTGACTGACTGACTTTTATTTTTTATTTCACCTTTATTTAACCAGGTAAGCCAGTTGAGAACAAGTTCTCATTTACAACTGCAACCTGGCCAAGATAAAGCAAAGCAGTGCGATAAAAACAACAACAACAACACAGTTACATATGGGGTAAACAAAACATAAAGTCAAAAATACAACAGAAAATCTATATACAGTGTGTGCAAATGTAGCAAGTTATGGAGGTAAGGCAATAAATAGGCTATAGTGCAAAATAATTAAAATTAGTATTAACACTGGAATGCAAGAGATGATGTGCAAATAGAGATACTGGGGTGCAAATGAGCAAAATAAATAACAATTTAGGGATGAGGTAGTTGGGCGGGCTAATTTCAGATGGGCTGTGTACAGGTGCAGTGATCGGTAAGGTGCTCTGAGAACTGATGCTTAAAGTTAGTGAGGGAGATAAGAGTTTCCAGCTTCAGAGATTTTTGCAATTTGTTCCAGTCATTGGCAGCAGAGAACTGGAAGGAATGGCGGCCAAAGGAGGTGTTGGCTTTGGGGATGACCAGTGAGATATACCTGCTGGAGCGCAGACTACGGGTGGGTGTTGCTATGGTGATGAATGAGCTAAGATAAGGCGGGGATTTGCCTAGCAGTGATTTATAGATGGCCTGGAGCCAGTGGGTTTGACGACGAACATGTAGTGAGGACCAGCCAACAAGAGCGTACAGGTCACAGTGGTGGGTAGTGTATGGGGCTTTGGAGACAAAACGGATGGCACTGTGATAGACTACATCCAATTTGCTGAGTAGAGTGTTGGAGGCTATTTTGTAAATGACATCGCCGAAGTCAAGGATCGGTAGGATAGTCAGTTTTACGAGGGCATGTTTGCCAGCATGAGTGAAGGAGGCTTTGTTGCGAAATAGGAAGCCAATTCTAGATTTAACTTTGGATTGGAGATTCTTAATGTGAGTCTGGAAGGAGAGTTTACAGTCTAACCAGACACCTAGGTATTTGTAGTTGTCCACATACTCTAGGTCAGACCCGTCGAGAGTAGTGATTCTAGTCGGGAGGGCGGGTGCAAGCAGCGTTCGATTGAAGAGCATGCATTTAGTTTTACTAGTGTTTAAGAGCAGTTGGAGGCTACTGAAGGAGTGTTGTATGGCATTGAAGCTCGTTTGGAGGTTTGTTAACACAGTGTCCAATGAAGGGCCAGATGTATACAAAATGGTGTCGTCTGCGTAGAGGTGGATCTCAGAGTCACCAGCAGCAAGAGCGACATCATTGATATACACAGAGAATAGAGTCGGCCTGAGAATTGAACCCTGTGGCACCCCCATAGAGACTGCCAGAGGTCCAGACAACAGGCCCTCCGATTTGACACATTGAACTCTATCTGAGAAGTAGTTGGTGAACCAGGTGAGGCAGTCATTTGAGAAACCAAGGCTATTTAGTCTGCCAATAAGAATGCGGTGGTTGACAGAGTCGAAAGCCTTGGCCAGGTCGATGAAGACGGCTGCACAGTACTGTCTATTATCGATCGCGGTTACAATACTGTTTAGGACCTTGAGCTCAGGTGCAGCCTGTTTCCATTGATCATCCTTGAGATGTTTCTACAACTTGATTGGAGTCCACCTGTGGTAAATTCAATTGATTGGACATGATTTGGAAAGGCACACACCTGTCTATATAAGGTCCCACAGTTGACAGTGCATGTCAGAGCAAAAACCAAGGGGTGAGGTAAAAGGAATTGTCCGTAGCGCTCCGAGACAGGATTGTGTCGAGGCACAGATCTGGGGAAGTGTACCAAAAATGCCTGCAACATTGAAGGTCCCCAAGAACACAGTGGCCTCCATCATTCTTAAATGGAAGAAGTTTGGAACCACCAAAACTCTTCCTAGAGCTGGCCGCCCGGACAAACTGAGCAATCGGGGGAGAAGGGCCTTGGTCAGGGAGGTGACCAAGAACCCGATGGTCATTCTGACAGAGCTCCAGAGTTCCTCTGTGGAGATGGGAGAACCTGCAGCACTCCACCAATCAGGCCTTTATGGTAGAGTGACCAGACGGATGCCACTCCTCAGTAAAAGCCACATGACAGCCGACTTGGAGTTTGCCAAAAGGAACCTAAAGACTCTCAGACCATGAGAAACAAGATTCTCTGGTCTGATGCAACCAAGATTGAACTCTTTGGCCTGAATGCCAAGCGTCACATATGGAGGAAACCTGGCACCATCCCTACAGTGAAGCATGGTGGTGGCAGCATCATGCTGTGGGGATGTTTTTCAGCGGCAGGGACTGGGAGACTAGTCAGGATCGAGGAAAA